>DWKL01001872.1:0-13689 GCA_018249415.1 Phareas burnsi | reverse complement strand
AACCACGGAATCGAAGTGTGGGATTATGAATATAGAAACCATAATCTAGTTGTATTAATAATATAAAAAAAAATTTTAAAAAAAAAAAAAAAAATAGAGTATCTGTATCAGTATATTTATTTTATATGTTAATGATAACATTTAATATCAGTCTGTTTTCTAGTTCTATCAAAATGATATGTGGTGGATGTAAATTTTATAATACAAGTTTTTTAATAAGTTATCATATAAAAACTTATAATAAAGTGATTTTAGATACCTATAGGATCAAAATATTTAAATAGCATTAATTTTTCTTTGTATCAAATTTGAGTTAAATATTTTAGACGGTTATTAATCATGACCGGTCGCTATATCGGCCTAGGCTCGATTCTCAGCTAGGCAGACATCTACCTTACCGGTTCGTAGAAGATTTGATCTCTTTTGAATGTCTTTTGACATCATCATTATCAGTAAAATATTACCCACTGTCGTTTTGAGTCTCCTTTCACAATGAGAAGTATTCTGGTCATAGTCCAACACGCTGCCCAAGTATTGATTGATAGATTAGACACATCTCTGATAACATTTTTAAAAAACTCTCAGGTATGTAGGTTTTTCTCCACTATTAAAAAACGTGATTACTAATTAATTATACGCGCGTAATGTATAAACAATAAAGGTGTGCGCTAGAGATTTAAACTTCGTACTACTGTTTGTTGATCTTTGAGTAATTTAGTATTATCTATCTACAATATCATATCTTATTGTACGTCGTTGTCATTCGTCAAAATTACATTTAGCCATTGATTTCAAGGAATTTTAAGAGTTGCTACGGGATATGTGGTGGTAAGGAGGTAAATTTGAATAACAATAAAAATCTTTACTTTATTTGAAATATTTTATTTAAATCTCCTTTGCACAGTTGTACAGACAGCTAGACTATAGCATTTTTGGGCGAAACATAAATAAATTGAAAACATATTGTAATTTAATTGACATTTTATTTAGTGTTTAAGTGCATGTAATTATTTAAATGTTTGAAATAATTCAATAAATCGCTAATGGTTTAAAGAAATATGTATCACTATTGCTATAAAATTTAATAAATAAGAAAATATAACTACAACCTGCATAAACAGAAGAAGGTTGGTACGAATAAATGTAATCGCTCGCTTTCGTCTATCTCGATTTGAGACGATTACAATAGTCTTCACAACTTTCGTACCAATCTAAATCTGTCGATTCGATCAATGACCTTTCCTAGCACTTTTTATATCAAAAGTTATAAAAGATCCTATAATATTCTTTTATCTTTTGTCACATTGTAAAAGTTCTTCACAAAATGCTTATACTTTATTAAGTAGGTAAGTGCTAGTTTTAACAACCACGAATTAGAGAAAACAAGTTACAAATGTCGCTTTCTGTAAGACGTAGAAGAAGGAAAAGCGTCGGCCAAGGCTATAGCTAAAAGTGATGCATCGACTGACACTTTTCGAGTTTGATTTGAGGGACCTTTTTACTTCTAAATTAAAATAGTCACTGGTCTCAAAACATGGCTTAAGTACTATACACCTAAAATATATAAATTATTACAAATTAAGTAAGGCATTTACAACATCAGGGATCCTTAAGACTTACTTCATATTTACACGATACTAGATATTTATTGTAACATCGTGTAAAAATAAAGAACTGACTAAACTTATATCGGTAAATCATTTAAAGTTTACATGTTAAATGGTCAAGATTTCGGCGATCGAATGGGACCCACGAAGCTTAACTTTAATTAACAACGGTTGCGCACAATTTTTAGCTCCGTTTTGGTCGCTATAAAAAATTATGAATACTTCGTTTATAAACGCTTTTTTTTACCACCTAGAACTATCGTTTGGCACTGACTTTTGTAAAATGATATTCACTATTTAGCCTTAATTACCATAAGACTCAAAACTGTAAATCAGATTCAGAAAATTATACATACAATTATTTTAATCACAGTCACAGTTAATTTATTGATAAATGGGTTGTGCGTGCCACGGGATACGTTGTTGGAAGTCAATTATTTATTAATATCAATTACTACATATGACACGAAATCTTAAACTACACCGTCGCGAAATTTGAGCATTATTCTTGTGCATAGAAGAATACATAGAAATTATTATTATCACCCAGATATTTTATCTGTGTGATATTCTCGTGCATGCTGGTGAATATTAGGAGGTATTTCACCTTCGCCGTTTCGCGGAAACGGCAGCAGCTATCATTTGTCGTAGCATTGGTTCTGGTGTACATGCCTTGGGGTCACATTTCATTTGTCCGTCTCCTCCACATCTGAAAATTTATTCATACTTATTTATAATGGAAAATTATAGTACAGAGCAAATGTATTTATACCAGTAACAATTTTTCAAATAAAATATTTTAGTATAAAACAGATACATAGATATATTATTTAATTGAATCTTTGAAATGGAATAACCAGGAAGTTACCAAATAAAGAAAGGGGTATTTAATTTTTTAAATTGTAAACATTCTGTAATTTCAAAATTAAATAGAATAACTTACGTGCAATGTAAACATGGTCCTGATGATGCTCTAACCACCTCACCAACTTTGTACGTATGCCCCTTTATTTGACAACCCCTTCTTTGCGCAGCGCCCTTATATGCGTGAGGGAAGAAGTGCGGCGGCAATGTTGTGGTTGTAGTGGTGGTAGTAGTTGTAACATTGAGTGTTGTCGCCATTGATACCGGACATTCGTAGCGTGGACAACAGAAGCCCTGGATTGGTTCCTCGTGACATCCATGTATAGGAGGAGGGCAACTTTGTTGTAAACAAATAATATCACTTCTGAAGCAGAAACAGAAATCACATGGGTCATCTCTCGGTATTTGTTGAGCTGAAACATAGACTTTGCCACCATAACGGCACGTTCCTGGTCCAAACGCTTGATCTTCTTCAACATAATCTGGTTCTTGACCATATCCGCTTGTGCCACTTGATGGGAAGTCTGGCGAAGGAATTTCTTCCGTTGGCTGTATTTCATTAAGACCGGGTTTAGGCACTTCAGGTGCTGTTGTTGGATATGATTCAACTGGTTTCTCTTCTGGTTTAATAATTTTATCGTCAAGTACAGGTAAGTGTGTTGTAGTTTCCTCAGGTGTTTTTATTGTTGTCGCCTTTGTTATTGTCGGGATTAATTCATCTTCAAGGGCAGTTGTTTCATGCATAGGCTCTTGTTCGGGGGTCTTTTGTGTCTCTGATAATGAGTATTTTTTATCAGTTGTTGTTTCAATTCTAAAATCTGCTGTTGTAAGTTTTTCATCTTCAATTAATGTTACTGAATCCGTTGGTGACATTGTCGAACCCTGCCCTTCAGAAGATATTGTATGAATATTTTCCTCAGTTTGAGTGTCTGCTGATGGTGATACAGGAGATTCGGATGGTGTAGAAACTCCTTCAGTTGCTATTTCAGTCT
The DNA here is from genome assembly GCA_018249415.1 of Phareas burnsi. Classification (NCBI taxonomy): domain Eukaryota; kingdom Metazoa; phylum Arthropoda; class Insecta; order Lepidoptera; family Hesperiidae; genus Phareas; species Phareas burnsi. The sequence continues at coordinate 10,226 of DWKL01001872.1, read as the reverse complement.
TAGGAGGGATTTCTTCACTTGCGCTTGGTGGAGTCGGATATTCACTGATTTGTTGCTGAGACGGGGTAGATATTTTCTCATCTTTTTCAATTAATGGTTCCTTTGTAGTGTATTCCTCATGAATATCTTCTTGTGTAGATTTATCTGTAACAATATCAAATGGTTGATCTCCTCGTTCAGGACCTTTTGTTATGTCTACAGGTGCAACTGAGGTAGTGTCTTCATCAAATTTGTGTTCTTCAAGTTCAACTAAGTATGGCGTAGTTTCTGATGAAGAATGTATTGGTTCAGAGGTTAGTAGTGATTCTGGAGTCGCTTCTGATTTTTCATGCGTTGGGTAGTATGTAGTGCTTTCAGGTTCATTAAATGTTTCAGTTTCTTTGGGTACTGAAGTATCCGATACCTCAAATAGTGGAGGTTCAGTTTCAGCTTCTGGCACTGATGTTTCCATTGCTTCAGGAATTGAAGTCTTAGTTACTTCAGATACTGGAGCTTCAGTTACTTCAGGTATTGATGCTGTCGTTGCTTCAGGCAATGTAGATTCAGATACTTCAGGTACTGCTACTTTAGTGACTTCAGGTACTGCTACTTCAGTTGCTTCAGATACAGAAGATTCAGTAATTTCAGGTGCAACAACTTTAGTATGTTCTTCTACAGAAGGTTCAGTTGCTTCAGATATAGAAGATTCAGTCATTTCAGGTGCAACAGCTTTGGTATGGTCTTCTACAGAAGGTTCAGATGTTTCATGTGGTGCCACTTCGGTTATTTCGTGTACAGCAGTTTCGGTTACTTCAGGTACTGCCAGTTCAGTAACTTCAGGTACTGCCATATCAGTAGTTTCTTGAACTGCCACTTCGGTTACTTCAGGTACTACTATATCAGTAGTTTCATGTACTGTCACTTCGGTTACTTCAGGTTCTACTACTTCAGTTACTTCAGGTTTGGAAACTTCAGTTACTTTGGGTACTGCCGTATCTGTTACTTCGGATACTACCACTTCAGTTACTTCAGGTACCGCCTCTTTAGTTACCTCAGACCCTGCCACTTCAGTTACTCCAGGTACCGAAGATTCAGTCACTTCAGGTGCTTCTGCTTCGGTATCTTCTTTTACAACGGTTTTGGTTACTTCAGGTATTGCAGATTCAGTTACTTCATATGCAAGAGTCTCGGTTACTTTTGGTGCTGAAGCTTCTGTAGCTTCAGGCATTGAGGTGTCTATTACTTCAGGAACTAAAGATTCAGTTTCTTTAGGTCCTGTCAATTCCGTTTCTTGTGATACTGAAGATTCTGTTTGGCTTGGTATGATAGTTTCAGTTTCAGTTTGTATAAATGATTCAGTTCCTTTTGGTGTAGAAACTTCAGTTTCAGACTCATCTGGTACTATATGTTCTGAAGATATTGCATCATGAACTGGTGTCTTCTCAGTAATTTCGGTTTTTTCAGTAACACCTGATATAGGTAATTCAGTTTGTAAGTTTTCGCTTTCACTTACATCTGTGTATGTTGGTTGTATCGTTATATCTTGTTCTGCTGTACTTTGTTTATCGGTAGCTTCTGTAGCAACAGGTGTACCTAGATCATGAGATGTTGCCGGTTCAGTATGTATCAGTTCACCTTCCGTTATTTGCAATGTCGGAGTTACATTTTCCTCTGTCTCTTCATATGCGGGCTTTATTGTTATTTCTTCTTTTTCTAGAACATCTGGTGGAATTTCTGGTGTTGTGTCAGAATATTCCGTCTCTGGTGTTTTGATTAATTCTGGCAGAATCGTTGTTATTTCTTCTATAGGTAATATTGTTTGCTGCACAGTAATTTGTTCAGGTTGAACAGTTTCATCAGGTGATGAAGTGCGTCTATGACTGTCTTCGATCGTTGTAGCTTCTGAGCGTTCTGTTGTTAAAATCTCAGTGATAGTTGAATCAGATTCAGGCACATTAGCCATCGATTCTTCCTTCATTGTTGTTAAATCTTGATAAGTTGGTGTAATTAAATCTTTCTCTACATCAGAAGATATAGGCATCTCAGTAGTTTTTTCGTGGCCTATAATTCCAGTACTATAAACGTCAGTAGATATTGGCCGTTTTGTATAAATTTGTCCTTCGGTTGTAATATATATTTCTGGTGTCAAAGTTTGTTCTTCTTGTTTGCTTGGTATAATTTCAGAAGTTTCCTTTTCTTGATCTTTATCTAAAACTTCTGTATATTTAGTTGTAAATAACTCAGGCATCGTTGTATATTTATCTTGTTGTTCTGTGGAAACTGGTACCTTGAATTCGTGTTCTGTGTGTTGGAGATCTCCAGTGGTTACGATTGTGTAGTCTTCTGAAGGCACTATTGTTTTGCTTACGGTAGTGGATTCAAATTGTTCTTGTGTCTGTTTAGTTATATCTTCTTCGACATCTCCTTTGACTGGTTTATCTTGTGGTATTGTTTCTAGTTCGTGGTTATATGTAACTGTCGTCATAGGAAGTACTTCCGGAGATTTTGTAGATATTTCTTGCGGTTCCGTAGCAAACGTTTCTTCTGAGCTTTCGAATTTAGAGGGTGCAGTGGAAGATTCAAGTAAAACATCTACGGAACTAAATTCAGAATCTATTTTTGAAGGAGTTGGAGCAAATGTAGTAACTTCTTGATATCCACTGGTAGAAGGTACTTTTTCATCAGTATCCACTGATGTATCTATTTTGTTATCATTAGCAATTGGAGATGGCGTCTTTTCCTCGTCGTGAATGTCTAAAGGTTTAGTCGTGGTATATTCAAGGGTAGCTATTGTAGATAAACCTTCCGGAAGACTTTCTTTTTCGGGGTAAGCCTCGGGGAGTATAAAAGATGGTGTTTCAGAACCAAACTCTTTTTCAGGTGTCGCTGATTCGGGTGATTCTGTATGCGGTTTTTCTGGCTCCATCTCGTCTGTGACAGGTGTCTTTATTTTATCTTCTGTATATGGTTTTTCTGGTTTGGTTTCGTGAGTTTCCGGTGTAATTATGTGCGGAACTGATGTCATTTTATCGGTTTCAGAATCACTGCTAGTCTTTTCTGGAACCAATGTAATATGTTCTACCGCTTCCGTTACGAGTGACATGGGAGAATCAGTCGGTTCCTTTTCATCTTTAATGGCATGGGTTGAAGTGGTGAGTACTTCTTGTTCAGTTTGTAGATTTGTGACTAATTTTGTTTCCGTATCCTGGGATTGTGTTATTTCAGGTACATGTGTATAAATATGATGAGCCTCTGTCTCATACGACACAGAATATTCTGTTGGTGTTTGTATTTTTTCACTTGAATCTGTTCTCGTGATGTAGTCATCAATACGTTCGGTTACCTGATGTTCTGGCAACACAGTCTCTTGTTTTTCAGGAGTCTGTTGTTCAGTTACATATGTATCTGGTGAAGTGATATGTGGCATTTCTTCTATCTTATTATCATTCACGGCTATTGGAAGAGATCCCGTATCAGTATCATGTGTGTCAGGTTTTTTGTCGTCTGAATCAGCCTGTTTTTCAGTTGTTGCTATAAATGAAGTTTCCGTGGTGTCCTCTTTTGTATGTTCATCAGTAGTTACCAATGGCGTCTTATCTGGCAAATCAGTTGTTTCTGCATCAGGTTGTTTTAATGATTCTGTTGTTCCAGTTTCACTGTCTTCTCGTCTTGTCGCTGATGGCTCTGAAGATTCTTTCTCGGTGTCTTCGTGTAAAGAAATAGATTCATCGGATATTGTAGAAATTGTTTCAGGCCTTAATGTACTTTCTGGACTATGATCCAACCCAACTTCCGTTTCTGAATACGTTGTGCTTATTTCTTGACCTATATCTGATAAAATTGAGGAAATTGTTGTTTCCATTCCAGAAGCTTCCTCTTTATCTATAGGTTTAGAGGTCAGAACATCTTCCTCAGTTTCTACATTACCAAGTGTCATAATATCTATCTGGTTTTCAGTAACTAAAGACACTTTCTGTGTTGTATCTTCTTGGAATGAAGTTTCTGGTACTTTTGTAGTTATTTCGTTAAAATCATGAGCTAATGTGTGCTCTTCTGATGTTTCTGATGTTTCGGAAGAAATTTTACTTTCGTCCGTAGTCTTAGATGGTAATTCTTGCAAACTTGTAATAGCACTTTCAGGAAGTAGGGTGCTACTTTCTTTAAAATCAAAGTCGCTAGAAACGGCAGTGGTTGGTGATTCTTTAATAGGTGTTTGTGGTAAGTCTGTTTCAGCATTTTCAGCCACAGGACTTTGCGTTTGTATATCAAGTTTTTCCTCTGTGATAGAAGATGTAACATGTGTTTCTAGGTTGATGGATGAAGTAACATATTCTTGAGTTCCTTCAGGTGTCGTGTAAATATGTTTAGTGTCTGAAACTGTTTCAAGCGTCTTGGGTGGTTGACTATATTCTTGTTCGTCTTTAATAGATGATTCTGTAGTTTTTATGTCTTTATCTACACTTTCTAATGGGGTATAGGTCGTTTGTGGATACACAGAGTCTTGTTCAGTGACATGTGGGGCATACGCTGTTGTTTCAGATTGATTTTTTTCCGTTATTATAGCAGGTTGTTCTGTAGAACTTTGTTCTTGTTTCAAAACATCATCAATTTTATCTGTAGTCATTTCCTCTACTTTAGTTTCGCCAGACTCAGAGGATTGTTCCAATGGAATTGTTTGTTGTGTAGTCAATAACCCAGGGATTTCAGTGGATTCAACATTAAACATTTCCGTATGCTTAATATCTTCTTCTTTAATGTGACTTTCAGTAGTCATTTCGTGTGATGTCGGTGTAGACGGTTGTGTTATTTCAATTCCTAGCACTGATTCGGTATTTTCGTTTTCTTGACTAGCAATCTCTGTTGGTTCTTGTTTATCAGTATGAGGTGGGATAATCTCTTCTAAATGTGTTGTATGCGTTTCTGGTGTTTCTGTATATATTTCTTGTTTATTGGTATACTCTTGTTCAGATTCATCAATTTCAATTTCTTTAGTTGTTGTTGTGAATATTTTCGAGGATTCCGTTAGAGTTTCAGGTTTTTGAGTTAGTTCTTCAACATGAATGGTTCCGGTTGTACCTTCTTTATTTTTGTCTAGATCGTGTGGTTCAATGTTTAATATTCCTGTAGTAGTCTCATAAACAGTTCCTGATGATGATTCGGTAACTCTATTTATATCTTCTTTAGGCAATTCAGTAGGATATTCAGCATATTGTGTAACAGATGGAATATCAGTGGAGATTTCGTTTACAACATTATCAAAAGATTCTGTCGTTTGTTCTTCAGATTTAGTATTATAAGTATGATGATCTTCACTTTCGGGTTCCTTATATTGTTCAGTTACTGCTTCTGTGCTATGACCATCATATGCTGTTGCGATTTCGGATTTTTCGGTAGATAATTCCGATGAAGTCACTTGTTTTTCAGTTACTTTGTCCTCGGGTATTACTGCTTCTGATTCTTCTGGTACTTTCGAATAATCTCCTTCAATTGTCTCTGTGGTTGATTCTTTCGATGTATGATCTTTTAAAGAAGATTCTGTAGTCAAACTACTTGATTCATCTTTCACCAGTGTTGTGCAATCAGAACCAGAACATTCCGATGGTGGTTTATGTTCCTCTTGCGTCTGTTCCTTCCGTCTACAATTTTCATCTGTACATTCAGTTTCAAGTTCGTGTTTATCTGAGGATATACTATCACATTCGGCTCCTTCACATGCAGGTTTAGAGACTATAGTTGTGTCACTTACTTTACATCCCTCTGGATCTTGACAAATTGAAGATTCATCTTTGGAGATACTAATCTCTGGTCCAACTCCACAATTATTTCCATCACATGGTTCTGCTGCAGACGGTTGGCATCCGTTTTCATTGTGACAAATATGTTCACTAGTTGTTGGTTGTTCACATTTTCCATCTGTGCAACTTTCTTTAGAAGGCAAACACGAATCACCAATACAGTTTTCTGGATGTTCCGAAGGAGGAGACGCATTTAAATCCGTTTCAGGGTGCTCAATGCAAGCACCATTTTTACAGTCCTTTATCTCCTTTTCAGTTTCAGATTTGCAGTTTTCAGAATCACATGACTCGACAGGAACCGGAGCAACTACTTCCGCTTTGCACTCCTCTCCATGGCATTCACTTTCAGATTTTTCGGCCGATGGTTTTGGGCTTTCGGTTCCGGACATTTGACTATGAGATTCAGGTGGAATTGTTTCTCGAGAATGGCATACATATGTTGGACAGCATGCATCTGGAGTATCGTATATAGGTTGGCAATCATTCATGTTATCCATATGTTCCGGTGGAGGGCTACATATTATTGGGTCGCATTTGACAATACTACTGACACATTTGCAGCTTGAGTGGCAATTATTAATATTGGGCACGTTTGTGTTATTTTTGTATGTAATTCCATTAAGAAGGCAATCGCCTTCCCCTGGAATTCGACCAGGTGGCAATATTGGTGATATTTCTTCATGAATTTCATTTTCAACTGGGTTTATTGAAGTTGTTTCAAAAGATTCTATTCCAATCGTAGTAGTGGCCACTACATTTCCTGTATCTTCAGGCGTAAGAGAGGTATCTTGCTCTTGTTTGTCCTTATTATCCTGCTCATATTCAGAATAGTCCTTTGGAGCTAGGGTAGTAGGAAGTTTTGGTTGAGATGTTTTATCTACTTCTGATAAATCGGTGGATGGTAGCGTTGTAAACTTATCTTGTTCTTCGTATAAACTAGATTCAGAACTCGAAGATTCTAAGACTCGCGAAGTAGTCAATTTTTCAATATTATCAAATACTGTGGTTTCGCTTTCTATTTCTGTATTCACGGTAGTTGTTTGTATACCTTCAGTAACAGCATTTGATGAAGATTTAGTTGTCATGATCAATTCATCTTCTTTCGATATAAAACTGTCTGCCTCGGTAGGAGAGTGATAATCCGAAGTTGTTGTTTTAGATACTGTTATATCAGTTTCTTTTATTTCATCAGCAACAGTGGATTGAGTAGCAGTAATTAAGTCTTGTGATTGTGTAGTTTTTACTGGTAAACGAAAATCAGAAGTGCTTTCTTGTAATTCATCTGGCACTGTGTTTTGTCCTTTGTCAGGTTCTATTGTGCTTAGGCTAGGTTTAAGAGACTCCTCTGTCGGTGCAAATACTTCATCAATTATTTCTGGTGTTTGTTTTTCCGATATAAATGTGCCTAGCATATCTAAAGTTGTCGCTTGTTCTTCACCACTTCCCTCGAAAATGGGCACATCCGTATATGGTTCGTCTGGTTCATTTCTGTATCCACTTCCTTCCATTTTTCTTGGTGGTGATAATGTAGTCATGTCTTCAAATATTTTATCAGTGGTAACTTCTGTCACAAGTTCATCGCCTTCGCAGATGTATGTATCTGGGCAGCATTGACCTTGGCGAGGAGGTAGAGAAGTACAATTTTTTCCTTCGTTTTCCATGGGTGTGCCACATTCTTGAACTACGCACACTATATCTCCTTTCATGCAGTAACAATGTTCGCATGCTTTTTCAGTTTTTATTAAAGCTCCATCTGCAAATATTTGATCGTCGTGAACACAGTCTTGACTTAATTGAGTTACGGCTGCCATTGTTGTTGTAGTTAGCAAGAATCCGGGCGTAGGCCGAACTGTTGTTGTCATGTCATCCAAAAGTAGCAATTCATCTTCTTGGTGATCTGGAATATTAAAATTGTTTTGTTTTTAAAGTGAGCTTGCTTGTAATATCATAGATTAAATAGTTGATTTAAGTTCTTAAATCTCACTGTTTTGTGCTCAGTTTTGTATATTTTTCTTAAATCAGAGGTCACAGTTGTTCTACAACAAATGAGCGTAGTGTGTATAAATAGAGTTCTGCAAGACTGCAGATTTAGTGCCTAGTATGTTAATAATATTAATGTTATAGACATGCTGGGCTTACGGATCAAAAGAAGTATCTGCAATTTAATTCTAAATGCCGTTATTAGAAAAATCAATCATATGGAAAATATTTTATAAAGATATTTTATAAAATGTTTTACATGTACAATGTGGAAATAGCAATTGAGCATACAGTCCATCCGATAGTATGCGATCACTGTCGCTTATGAACACTTGTACTCGACCTCAACTGTGCATCCATTAGTCTTTGCAGATTTATTGCTCCAATCAATCTCAAATGTTTTACTACCTGAAGTCTGTCATAGATACAACTCCTGAGGGCTAAGTTGTAACTTTTCGTGTGTGTCACATCTCATCATGTCCTTAAACCAGAACGCAGATGCGCTGCGTTACTGTTATGAGCCAAAAATAAATGTGGTAGTGGTGCCTTCGGAGTGAAATCAAGATGGGTTGAGCCCCCCTTAAAAACATATACAAATGCCTCACTTACCACAAGAATATCGGACAGGGCAACAAACATCTTTATGATAGATAGGAGTACAGCCGTCGACGTGAAGAGTACATTCTTGCATAACGCAAGTCGTCATATTGCGAATGCAGTAGCAGTGCTCGCAGGGTTTGTTCGGTGTTGGTGGTACTTTAGAGCCTTCTGAGAAATATTTTCCGTTAATGCTGCAACCATATTTATCCACTTTGCCTAGTCCAGTTGCGCCGTATTCAGCTGGAGACGAGGTCGAGGTAGAGGTGAGTAGGTCAACTGGAACTGAAAAAATAATTAATTAATAAAGTGCCAAAGAGCCAAATTCGAAAAGTCTGCGCATTAAAGAGAACTCACTATTAACTATTGACAGAAAGATTAACACAAGTTAATCTGGATTGGCCTATTAGTTTACGATTTTTTATTTATTCTTATTTTTAATTTATAACGTAAGTTATTATTGTTTTGTTTTGTCTTATTTGTTGTCTTGTAACTTAGACTTAGATATAAACCATCTACTCAATAGAATTTATATTCTAACCCAAGGTGTGGTTCATTGCGATACAATTGTATATATGTATAATTGTATGTATGTATACCTCAACGTATATAGTATTTCAGTATATTTATTGAAAATAAAAATCTGCGTTTTTTTGTATAGCGCCGGTACGAAATAACATTTCGTTATATCCATATATTGCTTATACTGTTTTAAGTTTACACTAACGGTAGTATCAATTATAATCGATATAAAAATTAGCAGCTTAAAAGGAAATTGATACATTTCACATGCATACTACTACAAAGTGATAGGCACGCGCCTCGACCATCAACGTTGGTAATTTGGAACATACTCCACCACTATACTCTAATGCGAAATGGGGAAAAACGTGTCCATAGTCCGTTACGCTGGCCAAGTGCGTATTGGGAAGCATTATATATCTTTGAGAACATTATAGAGATCTCTCAGTCATGTAGAATTCTACACCTTTTCTTACACTGTTTAAAGCAAATTATAATGATGTTATTAATAGATGCATGATTTTGAAAAACCAGAGCTAACTCCATTGACATTCGAATCCTCCTGGCTGAGCGTGAGAGTCGAAATTCATACCACAAAGCAAGTGCTCCGTAAATTTTGATATTACCAATGTAACTTAAATTATTCTTACCATCTGGGCAAGTGATGATCGGGCAACACTGATCGGCCCGTTTCTCGATAGTACAGTCCTGACCAATGGGTTTCGTGAAAGGGCAGACCCTCAAATAGCACATGAGCATCCGGTTGTGACAAGTGCAGTTTAGACAAGGCTCGTTAGTCATGATCCGATCGCCTTCGCCATAGTGCTGGAAGTTGTAGTAACATCCTTCAGTTGGGCCTGAAATAAATAAGAAAAATTGTGTTATGGAATAAATATGTAAAATATTTGGAAAATTGTTATGTTGTGTAATTTGAAACCTACTTTTAAACTTTTATGTTTATTTTATCTACAATATAATTAAATATAATTAGTTTACGAAATATTACACCCGTACAAATATTTTTTAAAATATATTTAATTATGCGTTCTTTACAAATGTATATGAAAACAAAAATACGACATCTCTAATGTACTTACCTTCAAGGAGCTCTAAAGCTGTCTGGTTGCTAGCCGTCGGTGCTGAAATCAAAACAAGTCATCGTTTTATAAGAGTCTTTTAATATTTTTTCATAAAAAATTCAAATTGGTTCTGCAAAATGTACGAGCAAAGTAGGTTTCTTCTCCAATAGATGTAATAATGGCATATATATATAGAGGGCAATAATGGGTTTTGGAAATTTGAAACAGGAATATTGATCGTTAGTGTTCGGTCGCCAATGAAATCGAACGCATA
>DWKL01001871.1:0-13693 GCA_018249415.1 Phareas burnsi | reverse complement strand
ACACAACAACTGCTTTACGGCGGATTATGAGGGCGGCGGTGGTACTTCCCCAGACGAACGATTGTTCTACCACCTTTGTAAATGTTGAACGCTCAATAACTATGGATATCCACGTAGCTCACATATAACCCCAAATGGAACTGAAGTCCTATCTGAGGTTGGAGGTTGATGCGTTAGTACCTGACGACTAAGAGGACTCAGATCGCCTCGCTGTATATGTACTCAATAACCGTATCTCTCATTACTATCCCTGAGGACTAAGATGATCACCTCGTTGTAAGTGTACCCGACACCCGCATCTCTTCAATCGAAATACAAGAATTGCTTCATGGCAGGTTATAGGGCCGCGGTGGTATCTCCCCGGGACTACATATTTAAGTATTTAAAACGATACAGGTAATCAAACTTTACTAAACTTCCAGCACGTTTGTATTCGGCAAATAGCGTCCAGTATCGAACATCGACAAACAGGCACCGGTAACTACATTAGTGAGAAAGCACGTCCCATGCTGATTGTATGCAAGCGACCGTGCCAGTATGCATGGCCTATTCATGAATGATGGCTATGAGGGTAGCTATTACTAATTGAGCCCGTTGCGGTCGACGTAAGTCGTAAGCCCTTGGGATGATTCAACTAGAGAACAAAAATACATCATATCTAAATCTTACTTATTTGACGTCTCTACTAAAGAATGTTGTCCAAAAATATTTGAAAAGTATACAAGTTAATTTACAACTTAATTTTTCACGCGGTAAGTTTTGCAGTTTTGAATATACGAATATTTCAAATTGTTAGATGGGGTTTGCTTTTAGGATTACGGAATATGAAATAAATATAGAATTTATCTTGGACCTTTATTGTCCAAATGCTTCCGAGAGAACACCTATATCTGTAGATTTTTCAGAAAAACAAACATACGACAAACGCTTTCTACAATCATAGCTCCACACAAGACGAATACACATTTGTGTGTGTTTACCCAGAACCAGAAATGAAGTGTAGATTAAAAATTTCGATGTATGCTTGGCCGAAAATCGAATCCGGAATTCCCACGTGTCAGACCGGTATGGTGGCGCACGCTGATAGTCGTCATAAAAAAAACAGTTACTGCGATTTGGTAGATATTAAACGCCTTTGACAATGTTATGAACAACAAAATGGCTCTCAAACATGTACTTGAAGAGTAACAAACGAACGTGGAGACCACTTGATGTTAAGTGATCACTATAGCTCATGAACAGCCATGGAAAATTGGAGTTCTAAGGACTGAGGTGGTCGATGTAAGAGTGCAACGACAACCGCACCTCTCCAACCGAAACACAAAAACTGCCTCACTGTGGATAACGAGGACGGGAAAGCAATTTGAATCGATGTATAAAAAACATTTATAGTAGTATTACGTATTGTTGGCCGTAGCGTATTGTGGCACTACATAACGTAGCACTTCGTATCGTAGCACTATGTAACGAATCCCTACGTAACATATCCCTTGATATCGCAGCACTATGTTTGAGGCCATTACATATCGCAGTGTTGCGGTATTGTATCACAATATATCGTAGCGCTTCCTACCGTAGCCTACCGTATCGTAGCACTAGGTATTATAGCACTATATATCGTAGCACTTCGTACCGTAGCCTACCGTATCGTAGCACTAGGTATTGTAGCACTTCGTACCATAACCTACTGTATCGTAGCACTAGGTATTTTAGCACTATATAACGTAGCACTTCGTACCATAACCTACTGTATCGTAGCACTAGGTATTTTAGCACTATATAACGTAGCAGTTCGTGCCGTACCGTTACGTATAGTAGCACTATGTATTGTGACGCTACGTATCGTAGCACCACGCAAGGTGTCACTACGGATCGTAAATCTACATTTAGTAGCCCTACATACCGTAGTGTAGTAAGAAAATCTAGTTCTTACGAACTTATTAATAAATAAATCTGTCACAATAATCCTAATGCATTGCACCGTATCTACACAGTAATACATGCAAAGCAGGCACTGTAAACAGTGAGAGCGGCAGCCGACTGCCGACCGATCGCTAACTAGGGGCGAATTCATTAGCTCTGATTACATTAGACAATTCGACTAAATAACAAGCAAACACGTAAACACCCACGTTATTGTCAAACATTTGTGCCTATTGTACGCACAACGTAATTAGCACAAATTCTAATTAGAGTTACTAATGCAACTACATATTTTAGAAGCTACAATGTACTTGTAGAATAAGCATAATCATTCATTTTTAGAAAGCGCTTAATTCATACAATTTACGTGAAAGTATCTCTGAGGACTGAAAGTACTCTTTGAGAGATTCAGCGCTTGCTTTATTTTTTTTTATATATGGAAAAAAGAGTCTATGAGCGTGCGTTCATTTTTCATTATAAGTTCACGGTAATTAATTTTTTACGCAAAAGCTCTAATTTTTTTGGACACATGTTAGAACTATAGTTCGTCCGGTGAAGTACCACCGTCGCCTTTATAATCGGCCGTAAAGCAACTTTTATATTTCGATTGGACAAGTGTGGGTGTCGGGTACACTTACAGCGAGGCGAACATCTGAGTCTTCAAGAGTAGTAACGTATTTGCGTACGACCTCAGAACTTCAGTCCTACTTGAGGTCGCGTCCATGGGACGTTGTGATCATTTACGATCAGGTGGTCTGCACGCTCGTTTGCTACTCTTCTCACATAAAAAGGCTATAACTATAACCATTTAATAAAAGTAATAACTTCAAAATCAACTTTTTAAAATCGTTTTCTAGACGCAACTATATGGCACGGTGCTAGTATAGATAGAGAAAAGGGTAAAAAAATTGAAAATGGATTTTTATGTTTTAATATCTATCTATGTAGCTTAGAAAATATCAAAATTGACATATAGAAACATTCATTTAATTTATATATAAATGAAGGTACTCTGTACTTATGCATGTATGTATGTACCTACCAGTATATCTATGGACTTAAACAATAACCAATCAGATTTAAACATATAGTGTGTATATATACATTGCGGTGTAAGGCACACATATAGCGAGGCGACCATCTTAGTCCTCAGGAGTGGTGACGCATCCATATGCGACTTATATCAAACGGAATTTCGGGTTTTGTTTGAAGTTGGACGTGGGTGTCCATGGGCTGCGGTGGCCACTTAACATCACTGCTGCACGCTCGGTTGCTACTTTAAAAACAAAAAAAAAGTGATGTGGTATGCACAGGGCATTTGCATTGTATACCTCCTACTCTGACAGCACGCGTTTCACTAGCTCTACAAATCCCCAAAGTTCAACCACACACATCAAACACACACACACAAATAATCTACAATTATAACGACGTAAACATATACAATGTTATGAATACGTAATGTCACGTTCGAGTATTTCCAATCATTCCAACTGTTCGATCGTCCGAACAAAGTGTGATAGTTTCAATAAAGAGACAGTTCCAATTGACACTAGTGAAGACGGACCGCCGGGGGTAAGGTCGGGCTTTTACGTATTTATTGCGCCGCATCCCCTACCAACGGACACTTCTCGTGACGCCACTTAACGCCGATCGAGCTAATCGCGATATATGGCCGATAATTCGAATTCGAAGTTCGCTTGCAGTTAATTACCTGCATTAGTAATGTGGGTGCGGGTAGTTGGACACGGATAACGGATCATTGAACAGATAATTGAACGCAAAACGAACGAAATACGAATCTAGAAAAAATCTGTCGAATTGAGATTGTCGGTATGGACTTTTTTGGAAGTCAGATAAAAATCCTACTATTTACTACAAAAAGAAGACACATATTACTTTGAAATTGTACACATTTCTCGTTTCTTAGAAGCCCCGGTGCTGCACATTATTTTTTTCATGATAAAAGAGTAGCAAACGAGCGTGTAAGCCACCTGATATTCATTTAATATCTATCTTTATATTTTTTCTTTTTTTTTTTGTTTTTTTTTTGCCAGTGCAACCCATAAACACGTAACCTCATACAGGACTGAAGTCATGTCTGCGGGTGTACTCAGATGCGTTACTATTCCTGAGGACTAAGACGGCCGCCTCGCATGTAAATATATCCACCAACCACACCATTTGAACCGAATTATTAGCATATAACATTTAGGTTTTTTTAATGTTTGAAGAGTAGCAAACGAGCGTGCATGCTACCTGATATTAAGTTGTCATTGCAGCCCATGGACATCCACATATAACTCAAACAAAACCGAACTTCTATCTGAAGTCGTATGTAGATGCGTCACTACTCCTGAGGACGATGATGGTCACCGCGTTGTAAGTGTGCCCGGCAACCGCACTTCTTCAGTCGAAACACAAACTACTTCACGGCGGATTATGAAGGCGGTGGTGGTACTTTCCCGGACGAACTATAGTTCTACCACCTGTAATATTCTATATTCTAAATTATTTAAGTTCAATACATATTAAACGTAGATTCTCCTATTAGAAATGGTTCGTGATCATTCGTACATTCGCTTTATGGGATCCATATATTACACTAAACATCATATATTATATTAAAGTGGGGTTGGAAGTCGGAGGGTTGGTCGGAGGTCAGCATTATATTTTTTGTATAATCATTATCATCAACTCATTGATGCCGAACTGCAAGGCACGAGTCTCCTCTCGGAATGAGAAGGATTAGGCCATAATCTACCACGCTGGCCAAGTGCGGTTTGGTAGATTTTACACAACTTCGAAAACTTTACAAAGAACTCTCAAATGTGTAGGTTACCTCACGACATTTTCCTTCACCGTTAAATCAAGTGATATTTAATTTATAATACGCACATCACTTCGTAAAATCAGAGGTGCGTGCAGGATTGAACCCCGGACACCCAGAATGAGAGGCCGGAACCTAACCACTAGGCTATCACTGTTTACGTATAAAACGAGCATAAACCCTAGTCTATGTTAAGTGGTCACCATGGACATCTGTAATCAACTCCAAATACAACAGAAATAAAATCTGAAGATGGAGTACACACGCGTAGGTGCTCCTAAAACCGGCTTAGTTTTCGGAGGCACCGACGCGTGTGTTACGCGGGAACGGCTTATATTTGTATAATTTTTCCTACACAATTAGTTACTAACAAAACAAGGGACTATTTCGTAAGTGATCTTAGCCTCAATTAATGATAGTTGATCTAATCGTGACACATTGTTATATTCTCTATAATAGCGATACAAGCGTACTTGTTGGCCTCTCGAACTAATTACCTGCATTAGTAATGAAGGGGCTGTTAAGCGCGCAGGGGTACCTACGGGAGAGCAGCCCCTAATTAATATCGCACGTGATAATTTCGAGTGTGATGTGAGGGATGTTTTTGATATTTATATACTGTTAAGGGTATATTGTAAAAAAAATACAGTTTTAAATGTCGACCCGCGTGGGGCAGCGATTACCATACTGATCTGACACGCAAAGGATTTCAGGTTCTATTCCCCTCCAAAGAGAATTCTAAATTATGAATCTAGTTTTCGTTTTGGGTTTGGGTGTTTGCGTATCCGTCTTTGTATGTATTTATGGCACCCACGACACGATATCCCAGAGTAGAGCTATGAGTATTGAAAGTGTTATTAAAAATATATTTCTTAGCTGTGGTTGTTGATTAGATACATCTACAAGTAGTGAGAGGCTTTTTTTTTGTTTTCGGAGGGGGGGGGGAATCTCAAGATGCCTGACCATTTGGGGGAAGGATCGGCCTATGTGAGATTTTTACTCACTAAAACTCCGTCGGTGGCCTCACTACGCCTACAGGAAAGCTACGGGATCTGAGGAGAACGTCCGGTGCTTTCCTTGCGTGATGCCTGCTGCGACAGAACCCAGAGCAGTAGCCCCCAGGCCTTCACTTCGTTTTGCTACGAACGACAACTTGTGACCACAACGAGTTGTCGTCTTCTCGAAGTCGCAAAAAATGAACGATTACAACTCCCACTGTGATCGCTCGCGACTTTAAGGTCCCTTGGATCGGGACTACGAAGCGAAAGTACTGACAGCTTAGTGGTGAGATTTGGCCTTTTACACTGAAGGTCCGAGGTTCGAATCTCAGGCAGGTTAAATTGGCATATTGGAAATTGATTATCACTTGCTTTAACGATAAAGGTGAACATCGTAAGCAAACCTACGTACCTGAAACTTTTCCAAAAGTTCACAGAGGCATGTGATGACAACCGGAATCGATAGATTCACGTATTCTCCAAATAACTCTATTGATCGGCTATGATCCGCACATAACACGGAATTTCGTGCGCTTTCATTGAGAGACGCTGATAAAAATCATTAATTTACCTGCACCCGTGCTTCACTGAGGCCGAGCCGCTGGCTGAGCTCCTCGCGCATGAAGGCATCTGGGTAATGCGTCTCGTCGAACAGTCGCTCCAGCTCCCCAAGCTGCTCCAAAGTGAAGTTGGTACGCGAGCGCCGCTGCTTGCCACTGTTCGGGCCGTTGCTAACGCCGCCATTCGACTTATCTGACAGATCTGCTGAAAAGAAACACTCATTAATAAGGAATATAAAATCCGCCCACGCTTCATTGAAGAAAATGTCATGACGAATAAATTTGCTTTTTGTGACATTTTTAACTTTTTTTACGCAATGCAATAAAAAAGTAAATAAGTATTTTTTTTTCTACGTTTCATGGCTCTATACCGTGTACTGTATCTGTACTTCCTATACCATACTGCCTATATCGTAGGTGGCATGAACAATAACAATGGTAAGAACCCAAATACCGTACTTTACATGTAATAAGCCAAAACAATAATTTAAATTCATCATTTAGATGTCTACGTCGGGACCTGAACCTAAACCTCTCTAATACCATAGGTTCTGGTAGAGGCATGTGGGTTGCCATTTTAGGATCGTCATTCATTATTTTGTTACTTATTCATATCCGGCTACGTGTTGCTGTGACTCAGTTAAATTGATTGAATAAAAAATAAAAAGAAACGAGATCTCACACTTCGGATAGTGTTTTTAAAAAAAACATTTTTTACCCACCATAGGCCATAGACAACTATATAACAAAAGTGTATAAAAACAACGTTGTTTCACAATTTAAATAGCAGTCGGTACAAAACTTTTAGATATTTGCCATTTTGAACGAACAATTAAGTACTTTTTTATTTATATAGACAGCACATAGTGAGATATTCAAGTCTACAGATTTAGCAATTTTTTTTTTATGTTAGGCCATCTGACGTTAAATGGTATCTGCAACTCATGGACACCCACATATTACTTCAAATGGGACTGAAGTCCTATCTGAAGTTGTACGTAGATGGGTTACTACTCCTGAGGACTAAGGTCGCCTTGCTGTATACCCGGCAACCACACGTCTCCCATCGAAATACAAGTATTGCTTCACGGCGGATGGTAACGGCCGCAGTCGAAACTCCCCGGACGAACTATAGTTATATCACCTATAGACCTGTACTCATTACCACTACCACCTATATTTTTTACCACCTATATCCATATTGTTGTAATTTGACATATTGATTTTATATCAAAAATTGAAATAATATCTATCACTTTATAGGTCGTGTCTTATGACAAGAGCTGACATGCAAGCATTTTCATTTATAGATGAAACCAATAAAATTACTTAATCATAAACGAGATTATCAATCCAAGTACCTATTTCCGAAATCAGAAACATTGGAAGGTGCTGGTGGGGGAGCGCCGCGTGCCGCCGAGTGTGACGAACAAGCCGATGACGGCGATACGTTTAAGTATGTCGTTTAAAGCAATTTAGCAAATTGGGAAGCTCTCCTTTTTATACAGCAATTATGTAAATGGAGGGATTATCCAACTGTGGGCGGCGCTGCGGGCCACACCCTCTCCCCTTTCGTCCCGGGGGCATTCGAGCTCCTTAAACGTCTAAGACCTGGGAACAGTGATTAATTGTCGAACGATGCACAATATAGTCTCGTTAAACTCTCCGTGATTTATTTGATTGAAAAGTCTTTTGCAGGAATCCGCCCTAAACCTTCACAGCTTTAAAGTCCTTTCGTTATTTGCGTTTTCATTACATGGCCGTTATTTTCATTAAATTACAGTAACTTTTGTCGGTCATTACAACTCGTTAAATTAGAGGACAGCTGCAAACCGCTGGGTGCAAAAGTCACAGAACCGGTCTGAGTGACACCAACTAGGGAGGGCTTATGTCCAGCAGTGGACTTGTAAAGGACGATGATGATGAAATTAAAGTAGCAAAGTTATTTACGTATTAAAAATAAAATACTAAACAATAAGGCCATGTAACCAAGTAGCAAACCGGATTGCAGTCCACCTAATTTTTTTACGTTTGAGGGGCAAACACACATGCATGATACTAAATGCTCACTGCAGCCCATCGACATCCACATCTTACTTCAAATAGGACTGAAGTCCTATCTGTGGTCGTCATCTATGCACGACGTTAGAGAGAAGACAGTCGTCCTGAGAAGACAGTCACCTCGCTTTAAGTATACCCCGCAGCTATACCTCTTTAATCGAAAGCACAGGAATTGCTTTACGGCGAAAGAGCGCTACGGTGGTACATCTCCGGACGAACTATAGTTCTACCACCTTACAAAAGTGATCTGAATTCACATCAATTCCACCTGCAGTCGTTTAGATGTGATCCTTTAACACTTTGACTGCGGCAAACGCACCTGTATTGTTTTACTGTCCGAGCCACCGGTGCGGCTCGCCGGCCCGCCGTAGTGTTTCAAATATTAGTCGCCGCAGTCAAAGTGTTAAGAATAAGTCGGATAACGTCATGAAACTTTGGTGTAGTGGTTACGTCACAGTTGAACCATGAAGAAATCCGACACTTTCAAAAGCCGCCTGATTCACTTAGACGTAATTGAAGTGCAAAGCTAAGTAAAGTAAATTTATTACACACTAGCTGTACTGGCTCAGTCAGATTGATTGGAATTAAATGCAAATAATGATAAATGAAATGAGTTACAAGCAGTGATAGCCTAGTGGTTAAGAGTCCAGTCTCTCAAGCTGTGTGCCCGGGGTTAGAATCCCGCATGCACCTCTGATTTTTCAAAGTTATGTGTATTAGAAATTAATTAAGCTTTACCGGTGAAGGACAATATCGCGAGGAGCTATATATATCAGAGAGTTCTTTGAAAAATGTCTTGAAAGTATGTGAAGTTTACCAATTCGCACTTGGCCAGCGTGGTGGACTATGGCCTAACCTTTCTCTTCCTGCGAGGAGACCCGTGCCCAGTAATGGGACATTCATCGGTAGATGATGAAATGAAAAGAGAGAGAAAGAGAGCTTTATAAAAACGTTTTTTACACACCGTGGGCGTAATATCTACTTACATACCAGAACTATATAAAACCATGCGTTTAACTATTTTCTAATGCGTCGAATGAATTTAATAACAATTGGTAAAAAAACTTTTAAAGATAACAATTTTATACAAATCAATGTTTACATTTTCATTTTTCAAAATAAATAATGAGCTGTGAAGTAAAGAAGTAGGTAGGAATCGAATTTAAGACATTGATTGCGGCAAACACACCTGTCGTGTTTTACCGTCCGCGCCACCCGTGCGGCTCGCACGCATACGGTGTGCCGCCATACTGGAACACGCCTGTAACGTTACATGCCGCACGGGTGGATCGTTTCAAATATTAGCGCCGCAGTCAATGTGTTAAACGGTAAATTATTTCATATAAACGTTCGAGGTCAATTCGACAATACAAACAGCGCACACATGTTTTAAATAATTTCCGTGGCTTAAAATAATTAGAAGCAAAGAGTTAGAAAATAGTCCATTAGGTTCTATTTCCATGTTCCATTTTCAAACTGAACAGTTACCGCTATTACTACTAATCGTGGCCACATTATGCTGTTCGCAGTACACCCATACTTTTGTATTGCAACCGAGTAATAGGTAAATTAATATGAATCACATGTTTACTATGAATTTTCCTTATACTTATTCAGTTAGCGTGGCGTTAGTTTTTTAAAACTTTGCATATGTATTTCGGGTTACGATATTCTTGTAGTAGATAGTAAAAATAAACTTTAATTTAATATGATAAAACCCAAAGATAGTCGTGATCGACACTGTCTGTAGGAATACAGAAAGTGTTAAGAGTTCATTACAGATGTCCTAGGCGCTAGAGGCTTCATAATCGTTTGCGGTTTTCATCACAAAAAGTACCGTTTTCTAAGTTTATACCAATTTTTATATCTTGTCCAAATCAAAAATAGTGTAAGACTTGCAAGCAACAAGCATGATAGTAATGAAATACTCATAATTATCCCACTACTGGGCACAGGTCTCCTCTGAGAATAAGAAGGGTCAGGACATAGTCCACCGCGCTGGCCAAGTACGTATTGGTAGACTTCACACACTTTCAAGAACTTCACAGAGAACTCTCAGATATGCAAGTTTCCTCACAATGTTTTCCTTCAAAGCAAGTGATAATTAATTTCTAATACGCACATAACTTCAAAAAATCAGAGGTGTGTGGGGATTCGAACCCCACACCCAAAGACATGCATTATAATTATTACAAACAAGCAAGCAAGGTCTGAATTTTTAGTGCGCACCCATAGCTTTATGATTGTGCCTCTTATCCTTGCTGGTTAGATAAGAGGATAAATGTTTGCAGCCGATTTATTGAAATCTTCCTTGAACCATTAACTACGTGCTGTTAGATAATGTCTAAATTTAAGAGCTAATGAGATAATGTTTAAATTTAAGAGCTAAATCCAGTTAATAAATAAAGTGCAAAATCGTTTCGAAAAACTATTATATTTTTAAGAATGTATATCGAATCTGGCACACTGCTGTCCAACCTATAAGTTTTATTAAAAATACTATTTCTATTAAAAAAAAAAGTGAGCGTATTGTTAAGAACATTTATATATAGATTGCAGTACATATCACAGTAGTGGTTTTTATAATCGAAATGATATCGTTGAGGCGCTTGTTAGTCGATAATGTGCATTATCAACAATTTATGTGAATCATTAAAACCATTAATTAAACCATTATTCATTAACATGATTATCTTTATAGCGTATAGTTGTAAATTACCTTACTTTACAAGTGCAATTATTATTTTCCACGTAAGAAACGTCTCGTTAAATAGGTAATTCAATTGACTCAATGTTATGCTTAGCACCTTATCAAAACTAACAAATCACAAGCGCATGCTGTTTGAAAAATAGAATATATAACAGATGTGCTGGGTCCACAAATCACTGTGTCTATCTAAACAGATGACAGTGGAGTGGTATGAAATTCGGCTTGCCAATCTGGAGGACCGAGGTTCGAATGCCGTATTAAATTCTAATGTATATAATATATATCAATAACCATTGGTTTTACTTATGAAAGAAAATATCGCGAGAAAACTATAAGCCTTAGGTAATGTTATCAAAATTGAGTGAAGTCTGCCAACCCACGCTTGCCCTACATGATGAACTATGACCACAATCCTTTTCAGTCTCATAGTAGAAACGTACCTAGCAGTGGGAAGTGATGAGTTGACGATGAAAAAAAAAACTGCAATGATCATTTCATATCAGACGTATTTCATGGTTTAGCTGTAACATAGTGATCACAGTTCTTAAATTGGTGAATCTGTACAAATTGTCAGAATCACAAACAATTAGCTCTATTATCTGAATTCATTTGCATATTGTAGTATTACCAATCGTCTTCAAATTAAAATTTCTAAAATTAGCATCCGACAAAGTGTTATTTTAATCTAAAAATAATCTTTGCGAATCGTCTCGGTTCTCCAAGTCACCTTCTTAAAGTTAATGGTGGTAGAACCGTAAGCGCCGCCCGTGGCGACGCTTTCACTGCAGCCACCTCAGTACACCTACGTAAGTACCTTGTTACAGCACAATACGGAACAGCAGCAGTCCACTTTGTTGGATTTGTAGGGTGTGATAAAGCTAATTTAAGAGGCATTCCATCTTAGTTCTCGGGAGTAGCAACCCATCTATATAATTGCATAAACATGAAGAGTCAATAGATGTCAATAGGCGGCGGAGGCTTTATGATCGTCTGTGGCTTTCAAAACAAAATACCATTTTCTAAGTTTATACCAAGTGATTGCACTCTGTCCAATTTCAATTGAAAAAATCATTCGAATCTGAAGTAATTGGACCTAATAAAGTTTATTTTTATGTTCGAAGAGTAGCAAACGAGCGTGCAGGCCACCTGATGTTAAATGGTCACTGCAGCCCATGGACACCTACATTTAACCTCAAACAAAAGTAAAGCTCTGTTTGAGGTCGTACATTGATGTGTCACTATTCTGGAGGACTAAGATGGTCGCCTCGCTGTAAGTGTCCCCGGCAACCGGACCTCTCCAATCGAAACACAAAAACTGTTTCACGGCGGATTATGCGGGCGGCGGTGGTGGTTCCCCAGACGAACTATAGTTCTATCACCTATCGAAGGTACTACAAATAGTGCAAACTTGCATTAAACGATCATGATAATAGAGCCATAAGAAAATGAAGGAAAATTTGTTTTTAAGATCGATTTCAGGTAGGAATTTGTTTCTATACTGGATTGTCACAGGATAGAATGTAAAATTTTTACAGATATACCCCTTGTATAGTTAGTGATAAGTGGTCATTGCAACCCATAGTCATCCACATCGAACCGCAAACAGGACTGAAGCCCTATCTGAGGTCGTACGTACATGCATCACTACGCCTGAGAACTAAGATGATCTCTTCGCTTGTAACTGTACCCGATAACCACTAAATTCAATTCTACAATAAAATTCCAAGGTGGTATAAATTTCTTGTTGTGAATAGTGAATAAGCACATGAGCAAAACCCCGCGACTTGTATAGACCGATCGACAAAGTTAACCATCGTCGGGTCGATCGAGAGCCGGATAGTGATTCAATTTCATGCGCGCTTCCGTGTTTCGGAGGGCACGCTAAGCTGTCAGTCCAGGTTGTTATCGTTGGATATCAGTCGGTAAACCATGTCTGAGGCCTATTGCGCCCACTAGGTCTCAAACATGGCCAAGGACAACGTTTCACAAAATCTGAAACGGGTTGGCCACTAACCCATATCTTACTCTACCAATCTGCATTGGAGCTGTTTGGTGAAATATGCTCCAGGTCTCCGCCACCTGTGAGATGAAACCCGTGCCCAGCATCGGGACATAAAAAGAATTACAGCCACATTTTATTGCAACAAAATTACTATAAATCCGCTATAGTCTGTTGTAATGTCTACAACACTTAAACACACACACACATACACTTTGCAAAAAATACAAAAAACGCCTCCCTGGCCTGAAGCAGATTGGTAAGCTTGGTAGCCAACATAAAAATTTCAAAGCATTAGTTATTATTATAAAAAAAACACTGGCCCACATAAATTTATCAAAATCACAAACGAATAAAAGAATAAACAGTAATAGTACTGGAGAGCTATTATACAAAGTCTATAAATCTCAGTTCATTATTAAATTAAACGATCTGATAGTGAACTTAACTTTCTTTATTAATTCTACTGAGAGGTTTAAACGATTCGCGTTTAGTCTGTAGAAGATGTACATCCGATATTGTTACAAAGTTTTTAATTATGCTCTTGATTCTCAATGTTATTTACTAACATGTACAATATACAATATAGTCCGCATCGACTCCGTGTGCTTC
>DWKL01001870.1:0-13694 GCA_018249415.1 Phareas burnsi | reverse complement strand
CAAACAATAGTTCTACCAGCTATCAATTTTAGCTGGTTTATTTTTTTATAGCACAGGGATAGACCCAGCCTTCCACTACTGGTCTTCCGGAGAAAGGAGGCATGGACGTAACAACAGTGCTTGGGTGTGTTTGATACTTGCAGTAAATGAATAACTTTTTTAGCATAGAAATAGCAGACGAGTATACAGTCCACTTGATGCTAAGTGGGCCTTACCGTCCATGAACATGTAATCATCCCCAAATAAGATTGAAGTCTTACCTGCGGGTGGCCACAGATGAATTACTACCCGCAATGATTGAGTTAGAACGTCTCGTGTTAGTGTCACTCCCATAAAACGCTTTCAAACAAGAACACAGTAGTGTTAAATACTTCTGTTAGCTCCAACCTTTTTTATGTCCCGCTGCTGGGCACGGGCCTCCGCAATCCGGAAAGAGTTCCGGATTGCGGGTGCGGATTGGTGAAGATAGTTTGGGTTAGTGGGAAAACCGTGTCGAACGTTTTCAAACCACCCACAAGGGCTCCGACAAGGTTTAACCATCTAACGATAAGTAGTTACTGGAGCTCATGGTCACCCATATCTAACCTCAAACAGGACTGTAGTCCTATTTGAGATCGTGCGTAGATGTATTATTACTCCAAAGGACCAAGATGGTCGCTCCCTTTTACTTATATCCTAGCACCGAACTCTAACAGAAACATAGTTCTACCACCTATTCATTTCTACCTTCTACCACCTTTTCAACATAAAATACCTATCGAAACATACAACAGAAACAGCTAAATAGTTATAGTTCGATAAAAGTATAATAAACCAAGTTGCTGGATTTTTTTAATTAAAAAGGGAATGTACCGACTAGAAATGTTAAGGGTATATCTTGTTCGTCTTCCGCATTTCACCCACATTCAGCTTAAACAAACATTTTGATGTTGACTGCGAAAATTTGATAAGAGACAATATTTTTATTGTTAAATTAGGAAACACAAAACATCGGAAATAAAGGCAAATATTTTAATAAGACAGAACCAATATGCAGATGTAAATAAATAATTTGACGCTTCACATTTTGGGTACGTTATCATTTCATGAGTTTATGGGTGTTATAATCATATACATACATAGCAGTGATAGCTTAGTGGGAACATATTAACCCCGCGCTAGGTGTTTGGGGTTCGAATCCCGCACGCACGCCAGAGTTTTCGAAGCTATGTACATATTAGACATTAATTATCACTGGCTTTAACGGTGAAGGAAAGCGATGTGAGGAAACCTATCCTCACAATCCTCACATCTGAGACTTCTCTGTGAAGTTATTGAAGGTATGTGAAGTCTACCAATCCGCACTTGGCCAGCGTGGCGGACTATGGCCTAACCCTTTTCATTCTGAGAGGAAACCCGTGCTTAGCAGCGGAATAGTAATGGGTTGATGATGAGTCACACACATAGTCAAGGAATAAAAGACGGATCTCCAAATAGTGATCAACCCTTTTTTTATGTTTGTAAAGTAGCAAACGAGCATGCAGGCCACCTGATGTTAAGTGGTCACCGCGGCCCATGAACACCCACATCCAACCCCAAACAAAACTGAAGTTCCGTTTGAGGTTGTATACGGATGCGTCACTACTCCTGAAGACTATGATGGTCGCCTCGCTATATGTGTGCCTGGCAACCGCATCTTTCCAACCGAAACACAACAATTGCTTCATGGCGGATTATGAGAGTGGCGGTGGTACTTTCCCGAACGAACTATAGTTCTATCACCTATCAAATTATATCTCATAAGTATATCGTAAGTTATAAACAGCGTCATCAACCCATTACTGCTCCGCATTGGTCTCCTCTGAGAATAAGAAAGATTAGGTCATAGTCCATCACGCTACCCAAGAACAGATTGTTACACTTCCAGGATCTTTACAGAGAACTCTCATGCATGTACATTTATGTAGAGCGAATTTTAAATGTAACACATATTTTGCTTTGCAAAATTCCTTAGTTCATGTCTAAATTTCTGCATACTGCAATGGCACCTCATGCGGCATATTCTACGCACAGATTCGCGGACCTAACGGCCCTGAACACGCACAACGTGAGCGCGCGGTACAAGGTGCAGCGCAACATGGACACGATGGTGCTGCTGAAGGAGGACAGCGTGGAGCCGGCCGCCACCGTCAGCACCACGGAGATCCCCACGCAGACGCTGCGCCAGCTCATCGAGGCTAACCAGATGCTCACGCTGCCGAGATTGTCCTCGCAGGTAAGGAACCGTCCCCACCATCATGTAGATCATCACGCACATGTCAAACTTCTATTTGAGGTTCCTTAACGGAGATCCCCAAACAGATGATATGACAGCTCATCAAGACCGATCAGAGGCTGATGCTGATTAATCTGTTTTAGCAGATAAAAGACCGTCTCCACTACCTTATCAATTATCATGGTCAGATCAAATATTCAGTTTGAGTTTTTATCACGATAGTACCCCTTAAGATGATATATCGAACTATTAAATACCTAATATTTCAAGGATCAAAACTAAACTTTTTGTATACAATGCTTTTTACTTTCCTGAGAAAATTTCACCAAATTTAATATTTTATTATTTGACTCTTGTAATATATTTTAATAATTATACTGTTCATCTTATATAAGATATAAAAATATAATGATTTAGTTCTACTTAACTTAAGTTTTACGGCCCCACGTTTCGCGCACATTTCTAATTAATATAATTAATCACATGAACAAATCCGTTCCAGAGCGTGTTGGACACGGTGTGCCCAATAGAGTGGCGGGCGGCGCGCCGGCGGCTCTGCTGCGTGCTCATAGCGCGGGACCTGCGCGAGCACAGCGGGCACAGCCTCAACGAGCTGCGCAGCCTCGCCAAGCGCGCGCCCGAGAGGCTGCGCTACGCGTACGTGTACGCGCACGCACAGCCCGAGTTTGTCAACGCACTGGCTAATGGCTCCGGTGAGTTCATCTTTATTGTGAGCTAAATTATAAACGGAAATTTTTGATAGGTGGTAGAACTATAGTTCGTTCGGGGAAGTACCTCCACTAACCTCATAATCCGGTGTGAAACAGTTTTTGTGTTTCGCTAAGAGAGGTGCGGTTGCCGAACACATAGCGAGCCGGCCATTTTATTCCTCAGGAGTAGTGATGCATCTACGTACGACCTTACATAAAACTTAAATTTTGTTAGAAGTTAGATGTGGCTGTCAACGGACTGCAGTAACCACTTAACATCACATCATAACATTAGGTGCAGGCACATTTGTTACTTTTCTCACATAAAAAAAAGTAAAGTGTACCCGATAGCCACACCTCTGCAACAGTAACACAAGTATTGTTTCGTGGCTGATTGTGAGTGGCGTTAGCGCCTCATCAGCCGAATTCATCATTGTTTATCATTGTAATCAACTTTAACTGGAACTCTAGTCCTATATAGGGGGTAAAGGAGGGGTAATCACCTTACATCAGGCGGGCTAAATGCTCGTTTGCTGCTTCTATTACAAAAGAAGAAATTGAAGCATCACAATAATGTGTCCCCAGGAATAGACATCTCGGAGCTAGAGCACCGCATCGTGGTGATATGGCGTCGGGAGGCGTCACGTATACAGTACGAGTGGCTCAACCAGAGCTGGCCCACGTGTGCCCATTGCGCGCCGGCAGACGTGGCCGACGGTGCGCGGGGAGAGGAGGTCGTCAGGTGAGTGGCTCGTCTATTTATTGTAATAATAATTAGACCAGGCCTAATACTAAAAGTACGAAAAATATGCCCAAATATTGATTAGGAATACATCAGCTGCTAAGTAACTTAATATGCAACAGTAGGTATAATGTAACCAACGAAACATCTTAATTTAAAACTATTGTAACAAACGGAATTTGGAATGTGTAATATTATAAAACCATAAATAAAAATTGTCCTCCTAAGCAACTTTATATAGTAGGATCTACAAAAGTATGTTTTCTTTAGACATTTCTTTCGTAAATTTCGTAAACTTCTATTGGCTATTATGCCAATGTATAATTTTTCTATTATAGGTATCACGAAAGACTGAACGAGACTAAACGAGCACTGGAACAGCTGGTGAAAAGGCTCTTGAAACCAACTGAAGTTGTGCCCTATGAAGCTCATGTACAGGTAATTAAATATTTTAATATTCAGGTTTCAGATTACGATAAAGAAGAAACCATGATGGGGCTTACATATTCATTAAAATAATTAATGAACACTAATTTTCAAATATGTTAAAGTTCTAAATAGTTGTTTTTAATGTCACGACTGACGGGTAAATGAGATGGACTGTCGTTGCAAGTAGTTTTTCGTGTTCTTTAAATGTACTAGAAATACCAATCAAGCATGATGTTTCATGTGATGTTAAGTAGTCACATCTGTCTATAAAGCATCTGTAACAATCCCCAAACCTCAATTAAGCGCGTCTTTTCTACTTCAGATCAGATGCGTCGATGTCCCTGAAGACTAAATTCGGAAGCTTTACATTAATATCTGTCTTATCACATCCTTCGAATCAGAACACAGCAGATTTACACGACATAAAGAAGTTCTTAGCATAAGCTTTCTCATACGGCCGCTTAGCACACTAAGATGTCGCCACATATCTCAGCATGCTAAGAGTTCTATAATTTTAAGAATCACGCCCTTTATTTTATGACGCACAATACTATAGTGCCCTCTCCCCTTCCCGCAGGAGCTGCTGGACGAAGCGGCGGTGGGGGCGTGGCGCGCGCTGCTGGCGGCGGCGGGCGAGTGGGCGGAGCGCGGCGCCGCCTTCCTGCGCACACGCCGCGCGGTGTCCGCGGCCTCCGTGCTCGCCACCGTGGCAGTTGTACTCGCGCTCGGCTACTTAATGGCCTACCTCGTGTCAGTATTTATAGAATACATTACGCTACTATTCCTTCGCACAGCAAAGCTGCCCTTATTGCGCGACTTCCGGATCCGCGCAAAGTAACAAAAATATCTCCCCCCGCGGGGTATTTACCCCCTTGAGAACTACCCGGCCAAGGAGGGTACCGTACCGACATTAGGAAGTACCACGTAATAAAAAATGAAGCTCTAGTCAAACTGAAGCGAATTCCGCGGGGAAAGCGGAATGCCTTAGCGCGATTTGTTCGTCTGTCTAGCCACACACTGACGTCTGGACAAATATAAAGGTCGCGGGTTGTTTTTTTTACTGGCATGAAAATAATAAAGGAAATCGTTGTCTGGAGTAACGGAGAGGTGACGCGCCGATTTTTGGTTTAGAAATAGCGCGTTTAGCGAAAAGATATTTCGTGATTTTTCCAAACCCGCTCCCCCTTTCCAGCGTCGCCTGATTAATGGACTTTCCTTAATATATCCCACAGGCGTATGGAAGAAGAATCCGTGCAGCGGCAAAAGGAGGAGCGACGGCGACAGAGCGGCGGCGGCCGCCGGAACAACAACGACGCTCAGCCGCAGATGAGGTTGCACGAGCTGCGCGCCGAGAAGTACAACGGACTTGTCAGGCGAGTGTTTGTCACCTTGCTATGCGTAAGATTCCGGGTTCGATTCCCAGCGAAAGAGACAATCACGCCATCTGATATTATGTGGTTACTGCAGCCTATTTACAGGCCTGGTTCCAACCGGATCATAACAATTACTTCACTACGGATTATGTGGGTGGCAGTGGTATCTTGCCAGTCGAACCA
Source organism: Phareas burnsi (assembly GCA_018249415.1). Classification (NCBI taxonomy): domain Eukaryota; kingdom Metazoa; phylum Arthropoda; class Insecta; order Lepidoptera; family Hesperiidae; genus Phareas; species Phareas burnsi. Next base: position 8,003 of record DWKL01001870.1, on the reverse strand, counting down.
TAATTCTACCACTTCAAATGAATAGCCTAAGCCTATTCTGGGCTGGGTGCTTGTGTATGTTCTGGACATGAAGCTGCCCGAGCTGCACGCCTGAACGTACGACAGAGTTGTGAGGCGCCGATCTGGGTGTTCCACCAGGTTCCTGCCTGCCTCATCTGCTAATCTGTAAGGCCACAATTCAACATGCTGGCCAGGTGTTGCGGAATTGTAGACTTCATATATTTTCGAGAACTTTACAGATAATTCTCAGGTTCGTCACAGGCTTCGGCACAATGTTTCCCTTCACCGTTAGAGCAAGTGGTAATTAATTTTTAATACGGACATAACGTTGATATACCAGGAGTGCCTGCAAGATTCAATCCCGGCCACCGAGCGTAGGAGTACGGAATCTTACCACTGAGCTATCACGATTTATTACATTGTAATTTTTAAAGATCTAACGGTCTTTATTGAACATGTAAGTAACTATTGGACATAAATTAATAATTGTAGGTTGCTGAAGCCAGGCTGCCGCACGATCGTGTTGCTCGTGGACATGCAGAGCAAAGTGCAGCTGCTGTCGAAATTCCACAAGATCGTGTGGCCGTATCGCAAGTAAGCAAGTTTGCTTGTATATAAATTAATAAAATGATATATACATTAGTAATGTATATTTTTTATCTAATTAAAGCAGCAAAACTGTTTGAAGTCCATCGGATATTATTTGTTATAGACTGTTTGCAACGTTTTGAGTGAAAGAATTAGCCAAGTGTGAGTCGGACTCGCGCACTAAGGGTTCCGTACAGACTTTTTTGTGATGTAACTACAAATTTACGGTTTTCGGATTTTTACTTTTACTTGTGGCTAAGAAATTACTTCTTGCCAAATTTCATAATTTTAGGTTAAAGGAAAGTACCCTATAGGTTTTGATTCCGTTGCGTGATCGTCAAAATATCCCACATAAACGTCCGTATGTTTTAGCTGCGTCGACTTAGTAGCTTGGTTTTTTCCCGGCTCCAAGGGACTAAGTGTTTTGTATTAATTTCAGCTTAATATCTCCACACGTCCCTGAGAAAGAAAGTCTCGGCAGACAGACTGCTGTAATAGGTGGTAGAACTGTAGTTCCTCCGGTGACGTACCGCTGCCTTTCTCATAATCCGCCGCAAATCAATTCTTGTGTTTCGCTTGGAGAGGTGTGGATACTGGATATACTTCTAGCGACGTGACTAACTTAATTTCTAGGAGTAGTAATGCAAGTAGTTGCGTTGCAGTTTGTACATAGATACAACCTCAGATTGGGCTTCAGTCCTGTTTGAGGTTAAATGTGGGTGTTCATGGACTGCAAAGATCTTAATATCAGGCGGCCTGCATGCTCGTTTGCTACTAGTCATACATAAAAAGAAAAACAGGCAACGAAGTGATCTTATAAGGCAGGGTTTCTCCACCTTTTTCTTAGTGCAGACATCTAGCGTCACCTTACAATGTTTTGTGGACGAAGTAAAACAAAAAATCACTAGTATACTTTTATTTTCAAAGTTGACATGCATCACAGGCATGATCTGGTTTTAATTTTTCCTTTAATTTTTATTTGGTCTGCGGGATCTCTGCAATAGATCTGCGAACCTCTGCGGGTCCAAGGACTACAGATTGAGAAACTCTGCTGTAAGGGTTCCTTTTTCCTTTTAAAGTGCGGAACCCTAAAAAACAATGTGTGCGCACAGGAACAAGACGCTGGTGTTCGCGTACCTGTGCGTGGAGCGCGGCGTGGAGTGGTTCCGGCGCGTGCTGCAGCTGTCGCTGGGCGGCGGCGAGCTGCGCGTCAACGCGCGCAACTGCGTGGGCACCGTGCTCGCGCTCAACCCGCACCGGAACTACTTCTGCATCTACCACGCGAAGCACCCGGAGGGCGCCAAGCCGCACAAGGTGGCCGCACCGCAATGCTAAATTCATTTATTCATTGATTCACTCATTCATTCATTTATTTATTGTATCAACAAAGTGACCACTAGTCGGCTATATTAGAGGCAGCTTCAAACAAAACTTGCTGAGTGTCACATTAATTACAGGTACAAACTACAACATTAAAAACAATATTGTTTTGCAATTCACAAAATGGCAATCTAAAATATAATTTATTATATGTTATATCTAATAATAAATTATTTAATTCATAATTAGATACGAAATTATTTAAAACAATTCATACATTAAAAAATTAAAAATAAGGGCCTAACGTGCCTCATTCTGAGAGAAGACCCGCGCCTAGCGGAGGGACATTAATGTTTGATATTAAATATCATCATTATTCAATGTCAATATGTACGCTGTTTTTCGCTTTCGTTGCATCACAAACATGGGACGCATAGTTACGATAGGACAAAGACGAACACAAATACTCAGAGCCAGAGAGATATCTAAATTCATTATTTAAATGCCTGTCGGCCACCCGGCCTGTTGTGTTGCTGGAAATCGAAACCGGTACTCTTTGCGTGTCAGACTGGTATGGCTACTGCTGCGCCATGTGGGTTGGCGAATTTTTTTTTTGATTTTACAATATGTTAAAGTGTGGGCATTTTGCAGCGCATAAATCGCATGACGCGGTCGTTGGGCGGCTCTCTGGGCGGGGCGCTGGGCGGCGCGTTGGGCGGCGCACTCGCGGACCCCGAGGCGGGTGCTTTTATCGGCTTCCACACCGACCCCGACTCCTCCTCCGACGATTCCGCTGACCCCCCCGTGCTGCTTCAGGGTAAGGCCTTCTTCTCCGTAGATAGTTTGTCTATACAGCTTTTTATAAACATTTTTATGTTAGAAGGGGAGGAAATGAGCGTGCAGGTCAGCGTGCGCCTGATACTAAGTGGTCACTACAGCCCGTGGACACCCATGTCTAACTTCAAACAGACTCAAGTTCTATCGGATCTAACCACACATCTACCGAAACACTAGAAACGCTTCACGGCGGATTATGAGAGTGGTGGTGAAACCCCTTACCTCCCCCCTCTCCCATACTAAACGATAATTCTACCTATTCAGCACATGCAACAAAGCAGATGTTATGTGTTCACATAACACAGTGAACATGTACATCATAAATTTGCTCCAGAGACCAATACATGTCGAATGTTTTCAAATCGCCTACAAGGACTCCGACACGGTTTTTAGACTCATTCAATGATAACAATCGGGACCGATAGCTTAACGTGACCTCCGAAGCACAAAAGCGCGCATGAATTCTAGCCACTAGAAGATCGCGCCCGACATCACTTAACTTTGTAAACAGGTTACGAACTACTCAAGCCGCAGGACTGTGCGGAGGAATTTTACGATATACCTATTCAATTCCAGAAAATCTTTTGGACGGGCTGGAGAACTGGCTAGACCGGCTGTTCGAGGGCAGCACGCACCGCTACTACGTCAACTACTGGCCCGACATGACCACCAAGTGAACACCGAGCGACGGCCACTCGGTCATCCACCGCATCTCGCCACTCGTTCGCAACTAGATTTCCAAATTATGCACGTTGACAAGTACGTAGTAGATTGAAGTGCAACCACGGCCGCTAGTTCGATTCAACAAATCGATTCATTAAATCGATCGACTTTTATGAATTTGTTCTCTACGGACTGACCGACTTGCTATGTCGATTCATTACATAGTTATGATATAAAAAACAATAAAATATTAATATTCTCTATTGCATACGAAGTAGGTATAAACTAATATATTCTTTCGTTGACATGGTTAGTTCAAACTATCCCCATAATAGTTGTGTGGCAACAAACTATCACCGATTCACTTATAACTTTCAATGGAGAATGTAATCCAGGAAGACACAATTTCTTTCGTCTCTCGCTTGTTCTTTATAATGTGTGAGCGAGACGTGAAGCCTTCATTTTGGATTACATCATTTATTGAGAAGTTATATTCAACACAATAGATGAAACATCGATCGATAGCCAATCGATGTAGATTGATGAGATCCATGTTTTTTCTAAATAATAAAATGATCGATACTCGGTTAAAATCGAGAAAATATAAACAAGAATCGAGTAAGCAAATACTTGACGAATAAATGCTTAAACTTTTCAATCGACATGGTACGCTTCTTAATATTTAATCGACGATGCCATATGTTTACACGGACCAAATTAACTTTATTTATATAATTCGAAATTCGCAGAAGCAAATAGTTCTCCCATTGCTTTTTTTCATTTAAATTTTAATTTTAAACGACCCGCCAATGTCTGTAATATTCTTGCAGATTGTATGTCTCGTAGATTCCTGTAACCATTTATCCAATACGTGTTTCTAATCTACTATACTGCCCAGATATTTTCATAAGATTTTTCCAAGTACAATTTAGTGTTATCCGAGGACTTTCTACGCTAAAATACTTTTCGAAAGTTCGATATTTTGCCCGTACAAAGTATATTATAATATATCAAGGCACTGTCTTAAGCATTCTTTAATATGATTTATAGGGTTTTTAAAGGAAATCTTCAGATAATTTAGTCCCAATTTACGTATTGTAAGTACTTTCCGACTATGACAGTGTTTGAATTTTGAAAATTGTAGTAAAGAGAAGTAGTACAGTAATGTGGTTGGTTGGTGGGCTTCTGTGAGGTTTGGGCATTGGGATATAGCAATCCAAGGGGCAAGGATAGTGTAATATTTTAATAATTATTTCGTATATCGCACATATAAAAGAACAACGACGTAATTGCGTTTTTACAATTTTTGAGTTGAAATGTTTAAAAGTTTGGTATTGTAAATATCGCTCATTATTTAGTCATATTAATATAAAACTGCTGTAAGAGAAATTCTAACATTTTTTCTATAGAGAGATCTACGACGGGAACTTCAGACATCAACAATTCAACATGCTCATTTTGACGTTTTTTGTACTTACGTCATTGTTCTATTGGATTAGCGATATGTCTTATTATATTATTGACTTAGGTATGTATTGTGTCCGGGGAAACCAAATTATTATTATTTTTACTTTATTTTTAAGTTGTACATGGACCTCTAATTGTATGATTATTTTTGACTTATCTGTACTTTTCGAATCAAATTGACACGATTTAAAATTTTAGGAAAATTTATTGAGTTCCTTGAATTGAACGAGTCACATTACACATACAACGTAATGATTAGAAAAACTTTAATATAAATATATAACAGAAAAAATAAAGTTATTTAATATTACATTTTATATTTAGAATTATAATCGCAGTCATTCGAATTGTTTTATGAATAAAATCGTATTAAATTAAAATTTTCAATTGTGTCACTTTGATTTACTACAGATGCGAATTATTATTAAATTTACGCCTACACGGTATTAAGATTTTACAAATCGGATTGTTATTTTTTTGTATAGACATTTTCGTGGGTGTTTTCTGAATGTTTATTATGTTGATTGTATTATAGGTCGACACTTCCGGAGCCTCGTTCATTACTTCTTATACGTTTTATTGCAATGTTCTTACTGTTTTAACGATCTACTGTTAAATCTGGTTATATGCTTGTGTGGTGTATTTGTGGGCCAGGTTCATATATTAATTAGTTATATTTATCGGACGTATGTCGGCCAGCCTCGCGCGCACGCTGTATCAACACACCTCTCCGGATTGCATATATTTTCTTTATCAATCGAATATCGATATGATACTAATACTTTTTTGCACCAGAATATGCTTCGAGCTGATCTTAGTATTTTGTTTACATTAGAATATATTTCGACCTATTGCTAATCTTTCTTAAACAGAATACTAATTTTTGTGAGAAGCTTGTTTTATTTGTTGGTTACGTATGATCTCAAAGTTGTTGTAGCTGAATTATAAAAAAATGTTGGAAAAATTCGATAGCTATATTACTACAAATGGGTTTTTATTGTATAAAACTTCTTTTGATATTTCAATTTCACCGAGACCTAGTCTATAAGTAAAGAAGTATTGAATAAGGCTCCCAGTACAATGTTCATTTTAATTGTAAAGGTAACAGCATTCAGTATGGAAAATGAGGTCTCAAATAATGCGACGAATGTTTAAAATAGATCTTAATCAGTCTCAACATATGTGCTCTACCCCGATGTATTCAAGTGTAGTTCGCGTGTGGGGAGGAAATAGTGATTGTAGGTGTTTAGTCTTCGATTCACAGGATCACGGTATCTAGTCGTAACTCGCAACTAAGGAAGTATTACACGCCGCACCTCATAGTTTGTAATAACTATATTTATCGTTATGTGTATGCCAGACGGAAGGGACGTCGGGCGGTGATGGGCCGTGGTGGCGTCTTCTTTTCTTCATTCGTACAAGTACATCGCGATTATCGGCGAAGCAAAAGAGCCAGTGGCAAAATAGGTGGGTCCTCCTCGTCCGACGTCATTTCTGACTGGCCAACGCTATAAAGTGTCGCGAAATACATAATTGTCTATTGACCTACTATTCAATATATCCAATCATATTATGCTACAGGAATTTTTGAGCTAAATTTCATAAAATAAAAGCATCTGAATATAGGCTTTACAATACGTTTTCGTTTAAATTTCACTTATTTAATTATTTTAGAATATTTTGTTGATAGAATATTTGAATAAAATATTTTATTGTTCAGTTAAAAAAAATTATTTCATCTGAACGCCCGTATTAAGTTTTTCTTAATTGAAAGGCTTCATTTCAGTATATCATCTGTGTATGATGAATGGCAAAACGATTAACAGTTTCAAATAATAATTTTGTAAGTTATCGCATAAACATATATATTACACTCCTTACTAATACTCCTTATTCAAGCACTGATTACTTAAACAATGCTTTGTCTTTCTCTATCGAAGTTATAAAGTTGCTATAAAATGCTGTTGCTACGTTATCCATTATAGTATAAAATTGTTATTTTATATCTTTCTAACTTCAGACATGACGTTGATAGATAGAGATAAAATTCTTTAACTAATCAGTACATGAATACCGTTTTTTTATATAAGAAAAGTAGCAAAGGAGCGTGTAGGCCATCTGATGTAACATGGTCACTGCAGCCCATGGACATCCAAATCTAACCTGAAACCGGACTGAAATCCTATCTGAGGTCGTACGTAGCTGCGTTACTATTCTTTAGGACTGAAATTGTCGCCGCGCTTATAAATGTACCCAGCAACCAAAAAGTAATGTAAGATAAGATTTATTAGTAAGAAGGTTATTGTGCGTTCGTTCTAAATCTATCTATTTATAATTTGTCAGTAGAACATGTGTTTCGCGACACGCATTGTACCTATACTTTACAAATTTTAAATCTTTTACCTTCTATAGATGTAATATCGCTTCGCGCTATAAATACTGCTAATGCATTAGACGTAAGTTGATTAGATAATGATAGGAAGTTAACATCAGTGCCTGAGCCGAAGATTTTGAAATTTTTGAGTGGTACTTGATTTCAATGGTCTCGTTGTTTGATTCTTTTTGTGCCTTTGTACCTTTAGACTTCTATGAGCATGCATTGCTTCACTGTAATAAAAATATTGCCTGATACAAATAAATAAATAAAAAATACAAATTGCGCGGAAAAAGTTAATATTGTGTACATAATTCATGACCGATATTTGGAATTAAAAATGAATACTGTCTATGGTGTCGATTGTTTTGGGACGACCTTCTGGTACTCGATAAGAGATGGCGCCATAAGTATTTTGAATCATCGAAGTTTTCTAAATCCTTACATATATAACTGGATAAAGCTAAACTTAGTCTGTCACACGGAACAGTAACTTAGTCAGTCACACGCATTGTTGAATGTTATACGAAAACAACAAAACATTCTAGATGACAATTGACAATTAGAAATCTTCAACAAAGTTGTGATTGATATAGTAGAAAGATACTTCTTAAAGTTTATGAGAAACTATCTGGTGGATAACCAGGTAACTTTTGAAATAAATACGTACCTGCATAATGTTTCCTAAGTATGAATAATTCTTCTCGACCAAAACGACTTTCAGACCATACTCTACTACTTGGATTGGATTTAT
>DWKL01001869.1:0-13694 GCA_018249415.1 Phareas burnsi | reverse complement strand
CAAAAATAAAAATAAATAAAGTCATCTACCGCAATCTGTTCATGAGCATGAGCATGAACATTGTCTGGTAAAGTAGGCATTAAGTTAACCCTTTTGTAAAATCCAACTTTAGGTGGTATAATAAAAAAAATAAATTAAAAAGTATGTTTTTAGGTCATCAATTGTATACTTATAACTAATTTTATTGTAAAATATAAAATCGTTTTAGAAGATTGCAAACACGACTTTTATTTAAATTGAATTATATAAAATATAGTAGTGCATACTAAAGTGAGGTGAAGCTGAACTTAACTTTGCAAACCAAACCAATAACACTGTTTAAGCCAAACTTTTCAACCTATGTAAGTTTTATTAAAATCCGTATCAAGTGAATGCTGCGTGATGCGTGATATTATCCTTGGTGACACACAAATTCATCGCCGATAAAGCACTGATTGACGCGAGAATGATGGCTCTTAGATGCTAGTTCAACCTAGCATCAATCTCAATCAGAATGAAAAATATCAATCGGTCCTATTAATTAATCCATCAATTAAATAATCATTGGTACATTTGATGTCAATCTGATATTAATCACGAACACAGATTAGATTGATGCCAAATTAATGATAAGTGAAGAAACTATTTGATGAAGTCCATGTTTACTCAATTAAAGACTTTAATTTTAACCGAATTATTAAAAGGAAAAACAACTTTACTGATTCAACATGCTAATGATTCACCAAAACCGTGTCAAAATCGATCAAAATGAGATTGACATCAGTGATTGGTAATGAGTAATGACAGTTATTCAGTAGAATTCAGTACTAAAATTAGTTGTTTCACGTTGGTCGTTCTCTGTCTGATGTTCGCTGATTGATATTGATAGATATTGAATGAATTGAATCGCATTCCATGACGCTACAACTTTTACGCTGTGTACGATACTCGATTTCATTTCGTTTTCAAAATTGCTGTCGTAATAATTTAAGTCGCCATTACAAGTTGTTACGTAGCGAATACCGTTATTCGGAGTGGGGGCCACTGCGACGCACGAGGGGGGCTCCTATCGGCGGTGCGGGTGCGGTTGTTGCGCGAGTTCACTCTGTCACTCGGTCATTACGGTATTTCTCTGTTGTGCGTCCCACATTTACGATCTCGAAAGAAAAAGTGACAATGCCAGAAAACAAACCGTTCCAACGACTTCCAAAAAATGTTGTGCCAGAACACTACGAACTTCATTTGGTTCCTAATCTGGAAAAATTCACTTTTACTGGAAAAACAAGGGTGAAAGTATCGGTAAGAGGAGATTTCATCACTGTTGTTTCAAATATCTCGTTTCCATGTGACGCTTAGACATCGCATTCACTTTCAGATTGTTAATTCTACCAAAGAGATAGTGCTGAACTGCTTAGATTTGGAATTGTCGAGTGTGAAACTCGAATACGAGGATGGAGGATCAATTCGTAGCGTCAATCCGGTGGAGGTGCGGGTGGTAGCATCCGACGAGACGGCTGTGATTAGCTTCGAGAAACAGCTGCCTCAGGGGAATGCCACTCTATACTGCGAGTTCACGGGCGAGATTAATGACAAAATGAACGGTCTCTACCGCAGTAAGTACCTGACTCCGGCTGGCGAAGAGCGCTACGCCGCTGTCACGCAGTTCGAGGCCACAGACGCGCGTCGATGCTTCCCCTGCTGGGACGAACCTGCCATTAAGGCCACCTTCGATATAACATTAGAAGTGCCTGCTAACAGAGTTGCACTTTCTAACATGCCAGTTAAAAAAGAGAAAATAAACAATGATTTAAAAGTCGTCCAGTTTGATACAACTCCAATCATGTCTACTTATCTAGTTGCAGTAGTAGTTGGGGAATATGATTATGTGGAAAAGACGTCTCGAGATGGCGTTTTAGTGAGAGTATACACTCCTGTTGGTAAAAGTAAACAGGGTTTGTTTGCTCTTGAAGTAGCTGCTAGAGTGCTCCCTTATTATAAAGAATATTTTGATATTGCATATCCCTTGCCTAAAATAGATTTAATAGCAATAGCAGATTTTTCTGCTGGAGCTATGGAGAACTGGGGCCTTGTAACATACAGAGAGACTTGTCTGCTGGTAGACGAAGAGCACACATCGGCAGTCAGAAGACAGTGGATAGCTTTAGTAGTGGGCCATGAGGTTGCACATCAGTGGTTTGGTAATCTTGTTACAATGGAGTGGTGGACACATCTTTGGCTGAATGAAGGCTATGCATCTTTTGTTGAGTTCCTTTGTGTCAATCACCTGTTTCCCGAATATGATATATGGACACAATTTGTTACTGAGACCTATATTAGGTAAGTTACTTTATAACATATTCATTAATTCTGTGACTCCATTGTTTTGTTCAAATGAAACAATACAACTACTATTAAAGATGTCATCGTTTGAAATTGTTTATCACTCGCAACATACATTAATTATGCTACGAAATAATATATTATTATCAGTTACTCCATTACTTTTGTAGCAGTTATTGTATATTATTGTTTTTTTTTGTGTAATAGGTAAATCGTTGTACATTGATGGAACTCATTTAAAACTCTAGTCCTTAGTTATTATAATGTTTGTAAACAGTTATATTTATAAAACTGCAATATCATTATGAATCCCATTTGGAACATTGCCAGGATAAATTACTGGCATGTTTCACAACTTAAGTTTCTGAGCAGACTAAATAATTTAATGACAAATAGTTTTTATTATTTAATAACACTGAGTCTAATTTCAGGGCACTAGAGTTAGATTGTTTGAAAAACTCCCATCCTATAGAAGTACCAGTAGGTCATCCATCAGAAATTGATGAAATATTTGATGACATATCATATAACAAGGGAGCTTCTGTAATACGTATGCTACATCGATACATAGGTGATGATGATTTTCGTAAAGGCATGAATATTTATTTAACAAGACATCAGGTAATTTCTTTTGATTTAGTATTATTTATTGTCAAAGTGATGATTTTTTTATTTTATTATGTTATATGATATTCTACTTGTTAATAATAAGTTACTTCTATTTTAGTACAAAAATACATTTACTGAAGATTTGTGGTCAGCTTTAGAGGAGGCCTCAAAAAAACCTGTAGGGGCTGTGATGTCCACATGGACAAAGCAAATGGGATTCCCTATGGTTCAGGTTAGTTTTTCTACTCTCACCTTTCTATATATTAATCATGTGAATCTTTATAATTTAAAAAGAGTTCATCGACAGGTAATAATGTGAACAGTTCACAAGATTATGAACATGTTGAAATGAATTAATATAATTTGTATTTATCATGTTTATATATATAATCTAATATTATGACTAATCATGGATATTTTGTCAGCCTGTGTAGTTATTGCATGATGATATGCCCCAACCTTCAAACAGTACTTATGATATGGTACTTCTAGTTAAAGTCTCATAGGTATTTGCACAAAGAACAAAGTGCTTTATTAAAGTGTTTTTCTTATTAAAGACATAACCAGCCAAGCTGTTATCAAATAATGAAATACTATGTACACAATTAACTTTTTATCTAAATGAACAGAACTACTCTATTACTTTGGTGCAATTTTAAGTCTATATCAAAGTAATAAAGAGAAATTGATTGTCTGATTCATGAAATGGAGACCCTACTAAAATCAGCAAAAAGAAATTTGATGATTTATTAATGCCCATATGCTCACATATTACCCAAATTCGTAAGTGAGGCTTGAGTATCTTTTTCGGAAATAAATATCTTCAAACTGTTATTTAGGTGACCTCTGAAATAAGGGGAAGAGAAAGAGTATTAACATTGACACAGCAAAAGTTCTGTGCTGATGGCAGCCTGGGTGATGACACATTATGGATGGTGCCCATAACAATATCCACACAAGAGAATCCCTCCAAGGTATGGTCTTATTATTTTCATTTAAAGTAAAATTAATCACCTAAACATAAAACTTGATTCTTTATTTATAAATATTTTCAGGGTAATGTGATAAAATTTATCAGTGCACAATAAATAGATAATGTTAATATTGACCCAGCTTTCATGATTATTTTCTTGTGATATATTATCATGTATGTAAATTTAATAAGTCAATGTTTTTGAAAATTCCAAAAACTTTCAGGTGGCTTTATCAACTGTTCTTGAAAGTAGAACACAGGAAGTGGTATTGGATTTAGTTGCTGAGAACTCGTGGGTGAAGCTTAATCCTGGAACTGTAAGAATTATGAACTATTATTAATTGATAACGAAATATTTATTTATTTATTAAAAATGGATATCCATAAGGGTGAATATGATAAAAAAGTATAATTGTTTTGCATTTTTAAGAATTTAATCAATTTTAGTTTAATGATATGATCCATGATATGTTGATCAAGTTTCATCTATGGTTTCCATATCTGGTGAATAAATGGGAAATTCACAGGCAAATGAATATTTTAGCTAACTTTGCATTTTAACTTGTTTCCAGAAAGTAGTATAATATAGGATGAATTTCTGGGGGCGTGATTTTGCAGGTGGGCTACTATCGCACGCGCTATCCGGCGGCCATGATGGAGCAACTAGTAGGCGCCGTGCGCGACGGGTCACTACCGCCGCTGGACCGCCTCGGCCTGCTCGACGACTGCTTCGCGCTCGTGCAGGCCGGCCACTCGCAGACCGCAGAGGTAACGCAAGACCGCAGCTGTACCAATACATGTACAAATTTTGAATTCAAACAATTTTATTATCCTAGATCTAACATATTTGAAAAATAATCAATCCTGATTGTCACCAAAAATATATTTTATTTTCATTAACTAATTTGGAATTATGTATTTTTTTGTAATCAAAATAGAATTATAGATTAAGTCAGCCCGCTTCTTTAATATTTACAGTCGCTGAAACTGATGGAGGCCTTTACAAACGAGACGAACTTTACAGTGTGGTCTTCAATATCTAACTGTTTGTCGAAGCTGAGCGCGCTGTTTTCGCACACGGCGCTAGACAAGCCGCTCAAGAATTTTGGTCGTCAGCTTTTCGCCAACGTAACGCGCCGCCTAGGCTGGGATGCAGAGCCCAATGAGAGTCACCTCGATACGCTGCTACGGAGCTTGGTACTCAACAAGATGATCACATTCGAGGACCCCGAAACTATAAAAGAAGCTAAGAGTCGGTATGATATTTCAGTCACTCTAATACGTCCTTCCGTGAAAAACTCCATTACTAGAAATATAACAGTTTGATTTCAAGTGTTGCTTTGGTGTCATATCTAAAACGTGCATACGTTTTTATTCTAATTCGGAGTTACATCGTACAACGTACCATACGCTAAATGATCTCCAACATACTCATTACTGTAATGTTCGAAGTGTAACATCGAAAAGGAATGTTACACTAGTAACAGTCCGTGCAGTGTGACAGCCAACGAACGTGATGTGAAGGCGTGTGCGTGCGCAGGTTCGAGCAACACGCGGCGGGCGCGCGCGCGCTTCCGGCCGACTTGCGCTCGGCGTGCTACCGCGCGGTTTTGGCGGGGGCCGACTCGCGTACCTTCGAGCGTTTCCTACAGCTGTACCGCGCCGCCGACCTGCACGAGGAGAAGGACCGCATCTCGCGCGCGCTTGGTGCCGTCAAGGACCCCGCTCTCCTCAAACGCGTGCTCGACTTTGCCATTTCGGTGAGCTGCTGTTACTGTTACCGCACTTCTACTGGGGTTTTCTCCTAATATGAGTTTCGGAGATTACTAAACCACACCATGCGCATGCACAAGTACGGATTTGTAAAAGCCTATCAAAATGCTCTCGGATAAATCTTAACAATGCTTAACTACTTTATCTGATAAAGATAACAATGGGCTCGTGCTTCGGAATTTTTTCCGATATAGTAGAATTACTGGAAGAATTGAGAAATTAATTTGACAGCGAAAGTTACACATACACATATTTTATAGACATTTATTATTTCAGGATGAAGTGAGATCGCAGGACACGGTGTTCGTAATAATGTCGGTGGCGGTAAGCCGCGACGGCCGCGACTTGGCCTGGCAGTTCTTCAAGGACCACTGGCAGGAGTTCATGGATCGCTATCAGGTATTGTAACTCTTTTTCGTTTTTTATGTTTGAAGAGTAGCAGACAGTCATGCAGGCTACCTGTTCATTGGTCACTGTAGCCCATAGAACCCATATCTAACCTCAAATATTACTAAAGTCCTAACTAAGCGAATATGTAGATGCGTGCGTGTAGATTTAGCTATACCGCTAAGGATGACTCGCTTTTCTATAAGTGTACCCGGCAATCACATCACCAACCAAAACACATTCATTTATTTAGAGTGGATTATGAGGGTGGCGGTGATTTAATAATCATTCCTGCTTACTGATAATCTGTCAGCTATGCATAGATACAGATTGAAATGTTTGAATCATTTTTCAAACAGGGCGGTTTTTTGGTGGCGCGGCTGGTGAAGTCGACGACGGAGAACTTCGCGTCCGAGGCGGCCGCGGCAGAGATCGAGGAATTCTTCCGCACACACCACTCGCCAGGCACCGAGCGCTCCGTGCAGCAGGCGCTGGAGACCGTGCGCCTAAATGCGGCCTGGCTGCGTCGCGACCTAGCCTCCGCCACCGCCTATCTACAGCCCTACCACTGACCACGGTACGCAAGTTCTACTACCACCAGCACCACTCACACCGCAACACATCATACCATACCACGCTACAACACGCCACAACATGTCGCCCCACGCCACACATCACCCACCTACATTCCCCGTCATATTGACTTTTAACTAAGCTTTGATATATAACATTACAATAATTGATAGCTATGTGTATAGCTATGATAGCGAATTCGCCTCCACCGACCCGCATTGAAGTTGCGTGCAGCAGTGGGATAAAAAAAGGTTGCAGCCATCCGAATAAATATTTATAATTTAATTAAATTGTTTACTCCAAACAACACAATAGACGAAAGTAAATTTTCTTTACTTCATATATATCTATGATATGGAATAATTGATTACCTGTGAAGATTAATAATTTAATTTAGTTTTAATTTATAAAATTTCATTTTTATTGGAAAGTTCAATGTAATTATGGTATTTTTTTCTTACAGGACCAAATGATAAAAGACTGAAGCCTTCGACAAAATGCATAATTACTGTTATGTTTCAAATAGAAATGTAACTACATACAAAGCTTTTATTTATTTTCTGTGACATGTTCTGTAAATTTATACAAAGGTATTGTACTATAATTTACTTATAGATTTGTATTTATTAATATCCATAGTTCCATAAAATCGAAGCAAATGTATTTTATTAGCGATTGCCTTTATTGGACATACATTTTCGAGTTTCCTGTAAACAATGAATTAATGGCATTTTCTCCAACTATGTTTTTTTTTCAATTCTGCTTATAGGCATTTCCTTGCATTTTGTTTATCACTATCGCCATTAATTTTCAGAATGGTTAATAATATCACATAATATCTATAAAGTGGTAAAGAATAAACCTATTTCAGTTATACATATACAGACTTCTTGTATAAACATGTAAAAAATCTTATGTTTAGAATTATACTACAAATATGTAAGTCTCATTGGTGCTGAGTGCTGTTTTAAGTTTGTTTCCAAAAGATAAGTGATATACTGAATACTGTTTTGTTTACATGAATGATTCTCGAACGCAAATGGCAGTGTTTTGTTTAGTTAGAATATAAACTAGAAACATACCATGTGTGCTACACACAACACAGTTACAGTTTCATATACACATTGTAATAACAATATATTGTTGTTAGGATGGTAGCTAGCAAAGCCACGACGGGAAGCGTCATAACCACCTAGTGTATAACATAATGGTATGTTGCTGATTAGTTGTCTAGTTATTTTAATAAACAAATTTACGGCATAGACCACATTCGCATATGATTTTCACGTTTTTAACGTTCGAGAATCTTTCTTTCGTTTTGTTACGTGCCACTATTGAAAATTTCTTTTTGGTTTATCAGAAGTTCACGAAGATACTTTTATATCATCATGACTTCGACAAAATTGTGATTTTTATTATTATATTATAATGTCTTGAAGTTACCATCATTTGTGCTCATTTGTTGTCATCATTTTTTTGTTTTGTAAGATTATGTTATTGTAATAAATCGTACAAAAATGTCTTTTTTTCTTTATTAATTATTCATAAATATATTTTGTTAGTTATGATACATATAAACTTAAAGTTTGACCAACACTTTACATGCACAAACAATAAACAAACACTCTTATATTTGTGAATGTTGATAATCTAAAACCATTTTTACCAAATTGATTTCAAACAGTTTTACATAGGATTATCGAAATGAAACTACTAGTTAAACAGTACATCTATATTGCACTATAACATCTCACTTAGTATTGTACAAATTAGGTGAAATAAGAATATTTATCTTAAATTATAAATACTAGAAACACAACTCACACAACACTTAGTAAATACAAATATCTAAATTTCTTTAATGTGTTAATGGTAGCAGGGAATAAACATAAAGGAGAATACAAAAGTATTGTATATAAAAAAAAGAAATTAAATAACAAAGTAAATTATATTATATATAGCCCATTACTGATTGTAAGGCGACTGAAGTTGCAGTAGTAGTAAGATAAAAGTTCAAATACTCGATCGTCGGATGGTCGGAAAACATCAAGGTGCCCTTTTCTTGTGGTCTCTTTAACTTTGGCGTATTTGAACTTTTAATTTCTG
Organism: Phareas burnsi; assembly: GCA_018249415.1. Lineage (NCBI taxonomy): Eukaryota > Metazoa > Arthropoda > Insecta > Lepidoptera > Hesperiidae > Phareas > Phareas burnsi. The sequence continues at coordinate 4,954 of DWKL01001869.1, read as the reverse complement.
TATGAGGCCAGGTCGGAACTGCGAGGGACTACTGTTGTATTGAGGCAGATGACTTCTTCGCATTTCTTTCCACCCAAGCAGACCTAAAGTGACTAAAGGCCAGACATCCGTTACGGTAACTACCACACTTATAACAGTAATATGCAATAATACATAATATCATAGTGAATAGTAAAAAGAGACAATCCTTACCATATAGAAATTAGAGGCAATCGAATAATTGCAAAAATATGTTACGTAATTTGTTATTCCTTACATTATAAATGGTCATGACTACGTATGCCAGCAGGCAACCCATAATAATAGCTTCAATAACAAAGATGGTAAAATTTCATAAAGTAAAAATTAAAGGTCCATAACTTTTGGACCATAGGTATATTGCTTATACTTTTAATACAACCACAGTCATAAAGAATGTACGGATAAGTTACCTCTCATCAACAACATTAAATCTATTATTTCTATCATCATACTCTAATATTACTATTAGTCTCTTCACATGAGTATATACAACCTTTCATTGATTCAACTCCATTTTAGCAAAATACTATTTCTTTATAGTACTGAAACAGATGCGTAGAATGTTACTAACAGTAGCACATACCATCAACTGCAATAACCTTATATCAATATTACAGCAGGATTACAGAGATATTTAGTAAATAAGCTACAACTGCATTATTTAGTCAATTTTAAGCGATATTTATGTTGGTAGTAGTAGTTTTATAGGATTTACAAATATAACATACTTAATATGCAAGTATATAAAGCATTTTATTTGCTAGAGTTAGTAATCATTCATTACTCACCTTGACCTGATTAATATTTATCAATATATTGTTTAGATAGCAGATAGTTATTCGGAGATGACCCTCAGGTATCAATATTCAATTTAGAAAAGGACAATTTATCTAATATTGTAATCTAAGATTAATGTTTATTGCTGATTGTGCTTATCTACCGACTTTCTAAGAGCGACAATGTCAACTACTATACTTATTTTTGAATCTAAAATTAACTCAAATTTAATACCAGTACGATTTGATAAAATGTAATTGCAACCTATTCAAATATATTTATCAAATTGTGATTTGAAGGGGCAGAATAAGGAAGAATGGTGATGTAGTTAGCCCAATGATCGTTCTTTAAGTGACGTCATGTTCGTTAAATTTTATTAGATTTGAACTTTTTGTGTAGCAAACACTACAGGGTCATTGACGTCATAAACCACAGGGACAGCCTACGTGTATTTCTCAAATGGACGCGTCTAGCTAATTGACAGACTAGTAAACTATACATTTTTTTAGTGTATAGGATTTATAATCGCGGTAATACTGTAGTGTTCATTGGAACAGCATAGGAATAAGGTATGTGAGATACACACTTTATAGTGATCAAAATTAAGACAGCAGGAAAAATTTATAACATTCAACCACTCTAAATCTCTCTCTCACACTCACAATTTTCGGACGGTATAGCAATGATTCAAATAAAACACACAGTTATGATAATATACATATCATTTACGAAAATAAAGATAGAATACTTGTGACACCATAACCGTAGTTAATCATAAGTACAGTATGTACTCAATTATTTTATAAATTAGTATGGGTCAAATATTTTAATGGATAAATAATTAGAATTTCAAATACAAATAATAAAAAAAAATGTTAATATATTTTTGGTACATACCCCAACCTTTATTTTATAATTATTATCTATGGCCTAAACTGAGCATATTAAATTGATACTGATGTTTGCACCATTTTTTGCTTCCTAAAAGTGCACGAATCTTACACCTTGCAACATCCTAAACATTATCATCTTCTCAAATAATTAAAATTATTCAATCTTTGACTAGAATACTTTAAATGCTTAATGTGTCAATAACGAAATTATATGAATATAACAATAACTTTAAAGTGGTTTTCCTATCTATTTGTTATGTTACAGATATAGTCCAATAGTGTTACAGCCTGATTACATGGACCCTAAATATTTGAATAGATAAATCTGTAAGCGTCAAACGTGTACCTACGCATACTAATCCTAATATTCGCACAGAACGCAATCATACCGTAACTAACTTCAAGTATAACTAGAGGTAGACTAGATAAAGATTTATTAAATTTTCAACTACGAGAAAATTAGTCAAGTGTGACAAACTTCCGAATATTATTACATTGAACACAGGATTATACACAATAAACCATGAAGCTTATAATTACTAGCCAAAATGACATGAGGTGCAATATCTAAATACTTAGAGAACAATAACTGATGTTGTAACTGCATTATAAATATTATGATTATGCCATATTATATTATTTATTACAAGTTGCAGAGTGGGCAAACTATATTTTACAAAGATGGCTAAATCTTATGTGTTATGTTTTCAATAATTGTTAATTGACCTGATCCGGAGTTTTTTTTTATGTAAATATAGTTTGTGTAATCTGAATCCGTAATAATATCAGGTATATTGAGTGAATATTTATCAATTTCTCTATATCTATAAGGAAGGCAAACACGTATGTGTTGGCACACAAAATGCGCATGTTGTTATTAAATACAATCTAAAATAATATTATTTACAAATAAATTGAGCAACAGTAAAAGAAATTAAATACATATCATTAATACTTAAATAAATTAAAAGTTATTTCCATGGTTTATTTAGAAAATATTATGCTTTTTTATATATGATGCCGATTGACAAATAGGCAAATAGGCAAAGATTTGGGCTCAAAACATTATTTAAACAAATGCAAAATGTCTATCAAATGGATAGGTCTATATTGACAACTAATCAGATCTTTTACCGTGAATAATAAAACATTGGCAAAGATATAATTGTAAATCGAGGTAAGAGTTCTGATTCCCACAAGTTTTATATTTCACAAATATTCATTATTTAAGTAAATAACTGCCGGCATTCTATGATTTACTCAACCCAGTCTTATTCTGGTACAGTTACTAGCATAAAACTTCATAAAGATATTATTGCCAAAATGTCCGGTAACCCTTTAAATTGACAAAAAATCAATTTATAATCTATGTACAAGTGTAGTATGTGACAAATTTACAAATATATGTTCTGTTTCAGTTTAAAGACGTAAGTATAATAAATAACACTCATAGAAGGAAACCCCGCCACGCGGCATATTATTTAAAGGAATTTCACAACCTCATTCTTCTTTAACCTTTTTCTTACATAGCGGTTTATCTTCAGCAGAAATTTCGGGAGGTTTCAACACAAGCCTCACGTTTCACAATATCATCGCAGCGGTCTTTGTCTGTGGTACCAAATTTTCTTTGTGTATTAGGTTAAGACTTTTAGGTCTTGAATCTGTTTATGATAATCATGTCCTGTGGTAAATATAAATAATGTAATGATATAAATCCCTTATGTAAAATATTCACTTTAAATTTGTTTCACTATATAGTGTATTTGTCTAAGTCAATCAGCAGTCAGTCTGCCTCTATATACTGCAATTAGTAGGCAGAGTTATTCATATAAAAAATAACAGTTATCAGGAGAGTGAATTTATCGATTATAGACATTTACTTTTCAAAAGATTAAAATTATTTTTAGTAACATCATCCTATTTTCTTCGAATGGATAGAAGCTGTAGTATAGCAGAGTAAAATAGTATAGAATATGTGGAGAATTGTGTACACAAGTGAGTGGTATAGTTCTTTTGCAGAGTTTGATTCCAACCAAAACTATTGGATCTGACTTTAAAAGCATTCGTCTCGGGAATTTCGCTTCTATATCAGTCAGTATTATTTATTACCGTCATATTTGTGGTGAGTGAGTTACTCGATGATGAGGCAGCGGGGCAGGTGCTCGTGTAGGTAGTCGAAAAGCTCGGGCGAGGCGCCGGGGCAGTTGGTGAGCTCCAGCTCGCGCAGCTGCCGCAGCTGTATCAGGCTCGACAGCCCGCCCGACGTCAACAGTGGACAACCTGCAACATTTAAGGATGGCAAAATACTACTAAGTGTCTTCACACACTGGTACATTCTGGTCTTAAATATGGGGCAAAACAAACGCAATTATATCATCAACATCAACCCTTCATTTCACCATTTCTGGGCACGAATCTCGTTTCAAGATGGAAAATGTTGGCCTATTCACCACATTGACCAACTGTGGTTTAGTGGATTGCACACACCTTTGAAAACTTTTATGAAGAAATTTCAGGCATATAGATTTTGTGATTCGGTTGGAGAGGAGTGGATGTCGGACACACTTACAAATGACCATGTCTATCCTCAGAAGTAGTAACGCATCTACGTACAATCTCAGATAAAGATTTTAGAATAGGATTAAATTTATTTGATTAATGTGTTATGCCAAAGTCGACATGACACGCTAAACCTATTTGGGGACGTGTACCACGCCTTCGCTCTGCTCCACTCTTCTATCTTTTTTCAGTGTTCTGTTTTCTGCTCGCGAAAAATTGTGTGAGTTACCGGCGAGCGAGAGCAGCTGCAGCGAGCGCATGCCGCAGAGGTGCTGCACGCCGAAATCGCGCAGCTGCGAGCACCAGCGCAAGAACAGCGCCGCCAGCGACTGCATGGTGCTGATGTAGCCCACGCCGATGTCCGTTATGTGCACGCAACTGGAACACGTCATCACGCGCACATGTTTACTTCATTTTTTATGTACTATCTGAATATACTGGTATTATCTAATAATATAAATTTAGCATCAATCAGGAATAAGTATTGAATAAGTTTTTTTTTTAAGGAACCAGTAAATTTGCATGCCGCTCATCCAATGTTAAATGGTCACTACTGCTCAATGACATCTGTCATTGACCCCATAAAGGTCAGAGCCCACGTTCTCAGATCACAAGCATTGCGACATCTGATTACTTGGGACACCTCATATTACATATCTCTTTACAACACTGTTATAAGCAAGAAATAGGTGTGGCAGTGGTTG
>DWKL01001868.1:0-13698 GCA_018249415.1 Phareas burnsi | reverse complement strand
GCGGCGGCGGTGGCGGCGCTCGCGGTGGCGGTGGCGGCGCTTGCGGCGCGGCGCGCGGCGCGCGGGTCAGCGCCGCAGCAGCGCGGGCAGGTCGGCGAACGCGCACGCGCCCAGCGCCGCGCGCGCCATGCGCCGCAGCAGCTCGCGCGAGTGCGACACGCACGCCTCCACCGGCGAGATCCACTGCATGCCCTGCGACTCTGCGCGACACACGCGTTGAGCTGGCTACATTGTACTATCGCTCTATTGCCCCCGCGTCCCCGGCCTCGTCCGACCTACTACCTCCGAGGGGCCGCGGACAGATTAAAAGTAAAAAAAAAAAATAACTGCAGAAAAAATAAAAGAAATCCATGTAAATTTTGCGAATATAAGTAGCAATAGAAATTCGGGAATAACAGTACGGTGGCGCTCCGGTTCGAATAAAAAAATCATTACCATTGCCGCATTGCTGTCCCACTACTAGGACACGAGGCTCCTCTCAGAATGAAAACGGTTAGGCCCACAGTCTACCACGCTAACTAAGTACGGATTACAAAACTTTACACATCTTCGAAAACTCTCGAAAGTGTAGATTTCCTCACATCTAGACTACACAAAACACACACACACACACATTTATATATATATAAGTGTACGTGTATGCGCTTCTAGTGTTATATTATTTATAACACCGTAACTAATCACTCACAAATTCAAAATTAATCATAATTCACTCGTTGTTTCATTAATATATTAATTCATATACGTGAGCATCGGACACTCAACTATCCAACTCGCCCATTCGCCCGACACGCCCACACCCACTCCCCCGACGAATGCTCAAAAATACGTGTAGGGTTGTGGGAGGTCGTGGGCACAGGCACTCCCCGCTCGCGGCAACCCCCCCAACGTTCGCTCACCGAGTATGGCGGAGTTGAGCGCCTCGCAGACGGCCTCGCGGCGCACGGGCTCCAGCTGCCAGCCCACGGGGCTGTCCCACGGGTTGCTGTACGCGAGCAGGCTGAACGCGTCCTGGGAACGTAACACATTATCGTCGATAATCAAACAAAGTGACTCTTGTGTGTGATCATTTTTTTAATCTTTGAAGAGCAAACGAGCACCCACTTGATGTCGAGTAATCATACAGGACTAAAACTATCTAGGTTGTACGTGGAGGCGTCTCTATTCCCAGGACTACTACTAAGACTAAGAGTATGTGTTTATATGTGTGTCCGACAAGCACCTCCAACCGAAACACAAGAATAGAAGGTGGTAGAACTGCAGTTCGTCCGGGGAAGTACCATCGCCGCTCTCACAATCCGCCGTGAAGCTATTCTTGTGTTCCGGTTCGAGAAGTATGGTCGCCGGGTACACTTATAATCGAGGCGACCATCTCGGTCTTGAAGAGTAGTTGACGCATCTACATACGACCTCGGATAGGCCTTCAGTCCTCTTTGAGGTCGGATGTCAGTGTCCAAGGGTTGGAGCGACCGCCTAACATAACACGCTCGTTTGCTACTCTTCAAACATAAAAAAATAAGAAGCCCCATCCCCCACTCCACCGTATCCCTTACCTCCAGCATAGTCTTGTGGTGGTGCAGCTTCTGGCTCATGGCGTACAGCTCGCGGCCGAACGCCAGCATCCTCTCCACGGAGGCGCGCGCGCCGCACCCGTCCGCGTCTGCCACACCACACGTCAAATGCAACACGACACATCGTCACCAGAGGTCTCTGCGCGCAACTGGCCGAGCTTTTGACTATTCGTTCATTACGTGCCGCTGTTTATACACATATCCCTACGACGTAGATAGAGAATGAACTACATTTATTCAATATATGTTCTTTTATTAATTATTTATTTATTTAACAATTTATGTACACACATATAAACGAATACAATAATAACAACGATATATAAATAGTACAAAGGTACCGCTTGTTTCTTAAAAAGTCTTACAGCAGAGCTGCGACTGGCAAAATTGCAGAACTTGTACACAGATGTGTGACATAACCTTATATAAAAGAATACTAAAAATATGTGATGATATCGATATATACCTATTGTTTGCACATGTATCTCTATTGTTTGCACATGTAAATAAATTTAAAACTTACAATAATCTGAGCGACGAATAATTTAAATCAGTGTTTTTTTTCGTTTGGACCCAGTGCGTTGGCTCCCAAGGAACAAAATGTATCGCGGTTCGTAATAAGATTTATTAAATAAACGGTATTTGTGCAATAAGTGTATGTATATGGAATATATTGTGTGTATTGGCTTATTTATATATTGGCTTAAAAACCGTCCAGAATGGAATGTAATTCTTCATTGGTCAATGGAAGCATAGGATTCCATCGATAAATAACATTGAACTTTGCAACTCTGTTGAATATTTACAATGTATTTAAAAGATAATGTTAATTGAATTTGTTTCCTGCACGTCGGTAATTCTACATAAGCGAGTGTATTTATAAAGCAGCAATTTATTTTTTCGTATTACCCGAATGATACAAGTAATACTTATTTAACTTGAAATCGCCATTTTCGAAGCGTATTCCTTAAATTGTTTGGGTTTAACGCGAAATCGCTCCCATTCGAATACCTCGATAGCAAATCTAGTTCATTCTCTATCTACCCACCGACAATAGGATTCTGTCTTGGGTGCGATGGAAACATGAACACCCATAACAGAAATCTAAATGCGTCATTTAATGAGCCGGTACAGTCCGGAGCCGGCAAACTGCGTACAAGATCGTGACGCGTGTCATCCTTGTAGTATATATGACCCATAATATATGAAAATAATAAGAACAAACTTCAAGAAAAATCCTGATATAGATTATGTGTAAAAAACCACATCTCCCCAACCAAAACCTTGTGTTTCCTTCCTTGACATCAGATTCCAAGGGCGGCGATGGTACCAACTCAGAAAAACCTACCACACAGCATGACAACTGGCTGTAAAATGATCATCTTTCCTAATCTTACATAACCAAATTTAACATAACTGTTTCTTTTGATAACCAACATGCCTGGTGAAATATCCACCTAACGTGAGTGGTCAGCGCAGTCCACGGACACGTATAAACAACAGCAGAACTGCTGCAATCATTGCCACTATCCGTCTATCCGCATTGAACATGGCAGGATAAGCTCCTGGCCTACCCTCATTCACCACAGATACCTTCGATCGACGGTGCAGTTGATCTAAATGCGCCTACTTCGACATTCAAATAGATATAACTGAAGTACTATAATCAAGGGTGGTCGTACCCCGCACGGTTCGACAGGCACCACCGCCACACCAAGACAGTATAAGAGGCCGCTGTGTTCTGGTTTGAAGAGCACGGTAACAGTGCAGTAAGTAACTTACAGGTGGCGTTCCAGCTTAATATTCAGCGGTAGCAACACATCTGTTGCTAACGTCAGATCGGTTAATAACAGATGCTCATGGGCCGCGGCCACTACCCATCGGGTGTACTGCACGCTCGTTTGCTACGTCTATACTATAAAAAACTATAATCCTGACAGAATCCTCTCGACGGTTGAATCAGTTATATTTTAGTCATTTAGACGGTTGAATCAGTTTCAATTAAAAGTTATTATCATATATTATGAACATGTTAAGGTCGTCCGCAACACGTACCTGATGCTACGTGTAATATAACGGTTATATAAATAGTCAAAAACTCGGTATCTAAAAGACTGCGTGGACGATGGAAATTTTATATTTGAAAAACTTAACTAATAAATAATTATTAATAAACTAGAGTAATAGATATAATAGTATATATAAATATATATAAAGTAATAAAAATATATTATTTAAGATGTTTATTAGTGTTGCTAATAAACATACTGTAAAAATATTGTTTATATTTTTGACTTTCACCATCGTCCATGTGTCTTTGAAAACACTATTAATGTATTAACATCGGTGTAAAGGGCCTCAGCGTGTAATTAGGTCCAAGTAAATTAGTAAACACTTAACTTAATTAAAAAAAGAGGAAAAAAACAAAAACTGCGATGGGAAACACTTATGAGTTTTCAAGTGGTGCAGGTCACGTGGGCCGATAAGGGCTCGGTTCCACTAACTATGTAAGTACCTGTCATAAATAAAAAAAATTGCTTCCAGCATGCGCCTAGCGCAGTTAGCTATTAATGTCATTTTATATAATAATCCATGTAATCAATAACTAACTTGATTTATTTTAAATGCCAATTGCAAAGAAACAAGACAAGGAATACAGTTATTTTTCAAAATATATTAACCGGGAATTGAACCCGGAACTTCGTTAATTCAGTAACTTCAGTAACTGCAGTTCAAATCCCAACCAATAGATATATTATAGTTATTAAATGAATAATTAATAAAATAATAAAACATAATAATATTTTACTTGTACCAATAAAATATATATACAATAAAAATGACAATATCAACAAGGCATCTACTGCATTTTAATAAACCTAACTGTAATGAGTATAATATTTGGCTCCACCGATCCACATTGGAGCAACATAGTGGAGTATGCTCCGGCTCTTCCCAGTAGTGTGGCGAGACCGGTGCCCAACAGTGGAACATAAAAAGGGGATATAAAGAAAATTGAACTCTCCTCAAACAACTCTTAGCATCCAAACAATACCCATCCACACCGAGGACAAATAGATACATTTAAGTTATAAAATAAGGAATACGTACATAATACTTTGTAGTTGCCGCAACATGTGTACAAAGCGAGACACAAACACAAAATTAATACGAGTACCATCATGCAGACGTTCACGCCGTTACGGTAACCAATGCATTTATTGACACGTTACAACAAAACTATCAATACTCAAACATCGACAGAATTCATATCTTTTTTTACTTCGTAAAAAATATATATAATATACAAAAAATATAATATTTATCATGTTTGAGGATTAATAAAACCAAAAACCGCTACACTGGGTCCATTTATAAGGACGCCGACCAATTTTAAAGCCATGAGCGATCACTAGATGGCGTTGAAACTGCTTGCGTAAACCGAGGTGACGGCTCAGAGGAAACATCGCCGAGTCAGCGAAGCAGTTCAGATCGGAGGAACGTTCCTATAAATGGACTTGCGCCCGGTAACAATCCAACTGCATGCACCAGGGTCCGAATATACCCAGTATATAATCACACTGAAACCCGCGCACTATGCTCGAATATTTCCAAAGACCGCGTGCGATCACACGTTAACAAAGCTTTCAATACAATGAGCAAGATCGGATCACATCAAAATTGTAACCGAAGCGTCACGGAGCTAGAGATAAAGGTGTGTAGTTCGGTTCGATAACGCAAGTATCTAATACAAGCCGATTTGAAAAAAATATCACTGATTAAAAGCTTATCTAAGTTCTATGTAGCGCTTAGTATTAACAGTAATAATTTCCTAATCACAAGCTTTTAACATAACATTGCTCACTGGATTGAAAGTATCGAACTTTGTAAGTTTTCTTAATGTAGTAACAAAAACAATACACCACGCAACTTACACTACACATTACTTACATGTGACACCATTGCTCAATCGATAGGACCCGAGCTATACTTACGATGTGGAAAAGTAATGACATCAAACAAACTGATCGACTAATTAACGTTAATAGATTTGTGTAGATGGTGCGTATGAAGTGAAATTAAACAGATTTAACTTGTCAGATCATAAATCTATGAAAGGACGACGCGGGAAAAAGAACGTAATGAAAAGAGCCAGAGACGCAGTACATTCTCAACAATCCGGAGTAAAGGAAATTAATGTTGAAATGTTTCATCGAAATGAGTTGCTAAGTCGGAACAGTAATGATCACCAACGTGGAATGAAATTTAAAGATAACTATTGATTTAAATATAACGAAGAAAAAAGACATTAGAAAATGAAGAGAAGATAAGGAAAATACAAAAAGACATTTGAGTATGAAGAAAAATAACAGGGCTGATACAACGAAATATCTTTACGAATAGTGGAAAGACTTTATGTATACAGATGTAAAACGATTGTGGCGGTTAGTTTGTTGAATTCAGACAATAACATGTCATTAGAAAATACAAACTACTGAGGGATAATTGCTATGACGGATAATACAGAGTTAAGAGCAACAGTGTTAGCTCAGTGTTAGCTCAGTGTTAGCTAAAATTAAATGAGACATAGTGGATTGGACGTCAGGAAATTGGTAGAGTTTTTGTGACAACAGTAAAACATTAGATGTAACAAAGTAAGATTAAGATGTCAGACTCGACAACATTCACAGCAGAACACGATGCAAATGTAGCAGGAGTCGGTCGTGATAAATAATAAAATATATTTTAAATTATTTAATTTGACAAGCCAAAACATATAGTACATAATGACACGCGAGGTACAAATCATAGAAAGGTTAAGGGTAGGACAGACTTATGCAGTATATTTTACATACGGAAACGTACAATACAACAGCGATAGGGGGACGACAGACTTGCAGCATCAAGAGATAATATGTTAGAAAACGTATAAAATATGTATACAAAAGAACCGTAAAGGAGGAAGGTACCAAACAAAACCAAAGACGTCACAGCAAGAACAATGGCGGCAGAAATAGATCCCGAAGGGCATACACGCAGGTAAAGTCGCGCTTCATTGAATATCACGGAGATGCAGGTACATAGTCACGAAACACGCAAGGGGGGGGGACCGGGGGACAAGCCTCGATACGACGACGAAGGGTCGAAGAGAAGGTGATGGTGAAAGCCTGAACGCTAAGGTAGGATACGCACCCCTGCGGCAGTCGGGCACGAGCGCGGCGAGGCTGGCCGTGACGCCCGGCATGCCCTTGACCGGCAGGCCCGGCGCGCCCCCCGCGCCCGCCGCCCCCGCCGCGCCCCCCGCGCCCTCCGCGCCCGCCGCGCCCGCCCACCACGCGCTCTCCGCTGCGCGAACACGATCAGCGCTCGCATCACGGAGCACAGCGTGCAGTACGCGATACGGTATATGTTTTGGTGCACGTCGGTAAACGGAGTCGTTAGTACGATGGGAACGTCCTCGTGTCGCAGTGCGATTGCGGCGCGTGTCTCGGATGGTATCGATGCGGCGTGCTCCGGTCGAAAGCTTACATTAACATCGAGATGATCGATAACTGAATCGCCTATAGGGGGAACGGACCCGCGAGTTCCAAACCACACGTATCGCGTAACGCACTCACGGTGAACTGTGCTCACTTCACCTACGGCGGTTGTGAGGAACGAGTTACACTCTATATACGACTGTATGATTTCCAAACGCTCGGTAACTTGTTTCTCTCCTCATGCTGAAGCGGTGAATGTCAACTCAAAGGGAGGGCCGTCAATGACGTCAACGTGTTCGCGTGCGGAACGGTTGTCGTCATCAGCCGGTCGAGCGGCCCGAGACGATTGACAATATTTACGACACATTCGTGACTTAGTGACCACGCATGGTCACGACTTATTTTAATTTAAATTAAGCTTTTTTAAAAATCAGACAACCGAATTGGCGTTCCCTGTTTTGAAAGATATGAAACGAAGACAAATACGCAAACACCCAGACCCAGAAAACAGTCTGAGGACTAGTGAGGTAGAAAGCTTTTAAAGTTTCAGAGCACAGATCCATGGACCGACTCTCATTGATGACCAATTGCGTCAATCTCGTAAACACTGCCAATCGCAGGTGTCGGAGGGCCACTGGAGGGTACATAAGAAGCGTAATGCTGCGTGCGGGCGAGCGACGGTGGCGTGGCGCGAGACGTGGGCGCGGCCGCACCGGACGTGAGGGACGCATGCACTCCTACTCTACGCCGCTCTACGGCACTCGGTGGCACGCTATGGGACTCTATGGTGATGCACGCGCTAATATGGGGCGGAGGATTTATCGATATCGCTCATCCTTTTTAGTAAGAAGTACCATTGTTCGTCATAATTAGCTTCAGGTCGAGTGCAACATGAACTGGTATCGTGCTACAAACAAATTGTTTTGCGACCGGCCACTCGCCGTCGGCCGATGTTGAAAAGATTAACCATATTGGATAATTTAATATTTTTGTCTTTAAAACACACACCCCAAAGTAATTCAGTTCAAGGCAATGTCATTTATGACCATTATTGACTTATGATATTAGCAAAAATTGTGATATTTTTTCCTAAACATATGTTTGTGTACCAATTCTGCTCGCTTTCCGACTTATCCTTGGCGGTGCGATATGGCTATGGTTGCACTCACACTGCGATACGGATACCTCCCCGCCCCGCACTACGGTCCGCTAGTTAATGCATTGCCATACTTTTAATACATGTCGTTTCAATGCGGCTAATATTTTAAATTACTTTTTATTTCCGATACGAAATAATTCAAAAAGTAACTGAACGAAAACTAAAATAAAGGATTAAATAATAAAATAATGGATAAATAATTAATAAAATAAATATTAATACTTTTACACGGTTAGTTTATATTAGAAGTTTTATTAAACCTTTCGTATGGTATGGTGGACTACATTCCTAATGGTTGTGTCGGTCGGTTTGTACACAGTAGCGAGCGGGCACTCATCGGCCGGTGGCGGGCATACGTGGCCACTGCAGCCCACGATCGACACCTGTAGCGGGGTTACTCTACGACAGTTATCGAGCTCGGTCAGTGTTAGCCATATATTAGCACTCACACACCTGTTACAGACACGTTACGTCGGTGTCGTATTATGTGCGAAACTAAAAAGCCACGAGCAAACAAATAAATATAATGAAATAAATGATATCTAAACAAATTATAGGAAATAATAAAATAATAATATGTATGCGGATGGCGCGATGGCGCGATGGCGCGATGGCGCGATGGCGCGATGGAGTGCAAATAATACATAACTGGAAATAATCACACTCAAATATGTACATAAAATTAATCTCATAATAAACAACATCGGGGGTCCGTGCGCTGCACACTGCGCCGCTGGGTTATGCGAATTGGGACACATATCAATTATTTTATATTTAATTCCTTGTCAGATTACATAAATATATTACATACAACTGTAATTATATAAATAATTAACAGTAAAAGACTATAAGTACTATAATATTAAAAATATGTCTAGAATGCCCGTTGAAACACAAACCAATCACATAAATTGCAGAGGGCAAGTGGCGTTGCCCCGCGTGCCAGAACCCATCCAACGAGATACCCACCGAGTACCGTTGCATGTGTGGCGCGGTCCGCAACCCGGACTACCAGCGGGGCGCGAGCGGCGCGCACACGTGCGGGCGAGCGTGCCAGCGGCCGCGCAGCTGCCCGCACCCGTGCACGCTGCCCTGCCACCCGGGACCGTGTCCGCCGTGCCAGGCGACCGTTAACAAGTCAGTTTGTTTTGGGCTTTTGTTATTTTTCTTCAGCCAAAGTTTTCTATTTCTGTAAAATATGTAGGTTGGTAGGTAAGTACTAAAACAGCCTAACATAAAGCAGAAATTTAAATTTATCATTTAGATGACTCAGCCGACGATCAATCCTTGAACAGTCTGCACGGCGACCGCCATTTTCTATAGAAATGTTGCTGTAGCCTAAAAACTACTCATTTTCAGACAATGCGGATGCGGTACGGAGACTCGATCGGTGCTTTGTAGCAGCAAATTGCCGCAAGTGTGTGGGCGGGAATGCCGCAAGAAAGTGGATTGTGGTGTTCACACGTGCAAGAGGGAATGTCACGAGGGACCCTGTGATGAGTGCAAAGAGACTATCACACAAGGTAAGTTTTTGATTCAATGTAAAACTAAATAGTCACTAGAATCAATAATTTAATAGTCTATGCACAGTGGAGGTTGCGATTGTGCATACTGTTCCTCTATATTGTAGTACAGTCAGGCCGATAACAGTTTATGTTGCAAAGAACACAAACTGCGTGTAAAATAACACAATCGATCCGGACGTCCTCTGCATGCATGCATCGCTCAACTACAAATTACTTTATTATTTCAGATTAAATCAGATTATTATTTGACTACATGTGTATATTTCTTGTATGTCTCTTTGGTTAAAACTAAACACCAATTACCATTATGATACGATTATCATTATTATTTTGTAAATGTATATTTATCCAATTTCCAGTATGCCACTGCGCGGTGTCTAAGTCGCGCGTGGTGGCGTGCGAGCGCGGCGCGACGGAGCGCTGGGCATGCGGCGCGGAGTGCGCGCGCGTGCTCGCGTGCGGGGCGCACGTGTGTCGGCGCGCGTGTCACCCGCCGCCGTGCAGCGCGTGCCCGCTGCGCCCGGAGAGCGTGCCGGCGTGTCCGTGCGGGAAGACCAGGTTGGTGATGTCTTACTGCGAACAATTTGATCAGCATACTCGTATTTGTACTTGAAAATGCCTGTGCGGAAGGCCAGGCCGTCTTACGGTGAATATTTTGATCAAAATGTTTTGGTTGCAAATTAATAATCTTTTTGTCATCAGAATTGAGAAGGGTCAGCGCAAATCGTGCACAGACCCGATTCCGCTGTGCGACAACATCTGCGCCAAACCGCTGCGGTGCGGGGCTGAGGACGAGAGGCATTTCTGCAAGGAGAAGTGCCATGAAGGTTAGAATTTGAAGGAAGAAATACATATTTAGCGCGAGTTGTTCAGTACAGCATTAACTGGTCTGTCCTTTATTTAACGATCCAATATGCACAGTTGTGTATTGCGCACTAAGACCCAATATAGATTTAGCCCCCGAAGTAGCAGGTGGACTGCTATTTGATACTATGAAATAAAAGTAACCAAGTTACCGCCAGAAGTATGTAGATGAGCGCACTGATTATTTCATATTTGCAGGTGAATGTCCCGTGTGTCCCGACTCGACCCACCTGCAGTGCCGCTGCGGCCACTCCACGCGCGAAGTGCCGTGCTGCGACCTGCCCACAATGGAGGGTAGTGTCACGTGCCAAAGGAAATGTAATAAGGTACGTCACAATCGTGATGTGAAGCACGTACGGTCCCGTGCCTTTTGCAATTCATAACCGATGCGCAGAGTGAAGCAACATCGGGCGCGGTCGGCAGTTGCTTGGGTCACCGATAGAGATTAAATTTCATGCCCCCTTCTGTGTTGTAGAGTGCACGTTTAACTGTCGTTACCCTTGTAAGGGGCCTTATGCACAGTTAGCTTAGGTTAGGTATTAATATCTTCTTGAGGTACGCATAGCCCCATGGCTTGTGTAGATCGCAATCGATGATCAAAGTTAAGCAACGTCGGGCGCGGTTAGGAGTTGCATGGGTAAAAGCTAGTGGCTAAATTTCATGTTAAGGTGTCAGTCCCGGTTTGTAACATTGAATAGCAGTCCACCACCTCACCAATCCATACTGAAGCAGAGTATTCAGTTTTGCGTACCCAGCAATATAAAGCCATAAAACATAAAAAAGGTTACAGCGATGTATATCAAGGCCGTAAGAAAGGTTGCAGTATTGTAGATCAAGAATTAATTGGTGTGTGTGTAAACTATGTGTTGGATCTAATGGGAGTGTGGTATATTATCATTTTAAAGTGAAGTTATTTTGGACACTAGGAAAACGGATTTGTTTAGTATGTGGGTATAAACTTTTCTTACTCTGACTCGCTTCGCATCGCGTCGTATGAGATACTTGATGATCTCTTCCTTGACCTAGAATTAATCACTTTGTCTTAAAACTTCGTGTCAAATGCCATTTACTTCAATGTTTTATGCTATAGTCCGCCACGCTGACCAAATACGTAAAATCAGTGGTGCGTGCGGATTTCGAACCCCGGACACCCAGCGTGAGAGGCCACAATTTTAACCACTAGACTAACACTGCTTATGTCTACGTAAGTCTTTAGCTTACTTGATAGAATGTCTAACACTGCATAGATTGATATTTAACATATCATAACCACTCTACAACAGAAACTGAGTTGCGGCCGGCACCGCTGCCGCGAGGTGTGCTGCGACAACAACGAGCACATGTGCGCCGTGGTGTGCGGCCGCAGCCTGTTCTGCCAACAGCACCGCTGTGAGGAGTACTGCCATGCCGGCCACTGCGCGCCATGCCCGAGACTGAGTAAGAGCTACTTATGTTTCACATAATAATTGCTGTTATGCAGTGTCAGGAATTTGAATGACGATGACAGGCAGTAGAAGATATAAATGAACAGAATTATTCGTGGTCCTATTGCAGGATCCACCCTGACACCAATACCTCTGCATTACAACAGCAGTGTTAACTCTGTTTGATTCTGGTATGAACGTGAGGCTTACATGAGGCTTTTGCAACTTAGTCTTAAGAGTAGCAACGCATCTGTGGTCGTCCTCAAGTGGGACTTAATTTCTATTTGGGGTTGATTAAAAATATACATCTATACTATACAAAAATATGTGGTGATTTAAGCCTAGAAGTATTTAGGGAATAGTATTGCAAATACAATGCTATATAGCGTGGAAGGTGATGTGGGTATTAAGAGTTAGAATAAAAGTAGAGGCTTGTTTATATTCCTTTAAGAATTCGGAACGTGCCTTAACTTTATGAAGGAAAATCCCAGACATATCTTTGTATAGTTGATATTCACATGGTACACAGGTTATAATTATCACATTAAGGTATAAGGGAAACATTATTGTGTGGAATTGAGAGAAGGCTCAGAGAAACGCTCCTTTTTGTCATTCTGGAAAAATGCTCCGCATTTGTGTTTAGTATGTCAAAAAATTACTTTTTATAAAATAATAAAAAAGAAGAATGAGTGTCAATTTAAATAAAGAGGTTTATATGTGCAATTCTGAACACTTATTTTTTAAAATTAAGTGCACTGCTTCTATGTTGATTATTCGCGATATATTAGCTACAAGAGGATTTTCACTTAGTTCACTTCATGCCCATCGGTTGTTACATCTGTCCTGAAACCATCGAGCGACGCCATGTTCCCTTGTCTCTATCAAATGGGCGTTGATGCGCGTGCATTAAAACGCACCTCCGATACTTGTGACCGGATTGTTAGGTGGTAGAACTATAGTTCATCTGGGGATGCGGGGATTACGCTTGTAGGTGTACCCGCCAACCGCACCTCTCCAACCTAAACAAGAATTGCCTCGCGGCGGATTATGAGGGCTACTATCTATAAAATTACGTGACCTGCACACTCGTTTGTTTCTCTTCAAACATAAAAAAACGTATTGTAGATTTTGAGGAGGTGAGATGCGAGTGCGGCGAGTCAGTGCTGCTGCCGCCAGTGCGATGCGGCGCGCGGCCGCCCGTCTGCAGCGCGCCGTGCGTGCGGCCGCGGCCGTGCGCGCACCCGCCGCATCACTCGTGCCACGTGGGCGACTGCCCGCCCTGCGTGGTGCTCACCACGCGCGTGTGCCACGGTGGACACGAGGTCAGTGCGCAGTGCGCCCTCGAGCTCCGTGGACCGCGACCCCACACCGATCAGCAACTACTCGACTATTAAACGGAAAAGTGACATGAGTCAAATGTTCCATCTTGTCGATTTTTCGAATTCTTCGAATTTAAAACTGCTCGTATCTTCTCGATTTTCCTGTATTAGAAATTAATTATCCTCGCACTAACGGGGACGTAACCTACACATGTGAGAGTTCTTTGTAAAGTTCCCGAAGAGGTGTGAAGTTTACCAATCCGCACTCGTCCAATCCTTCTCATTCTGAGAGGAGACCCATGCCCAGCAGTGGGACATTAATGGGTCGTTGATGAAACGGAAGTCTAATAAGGAT
>DWKL01001867.1:0-13702 GCA_018249415.1 Phareas burnsi | reverse complement strand
GGTCTGGGATGGTCTGGTATAAGGTGTTGAGACCTGGTGGGGTAAGGTAGAGTTACTTATAAGAGACGTTCCAATTTAGTCCTCAGGGGTAGCAAAGCATCTGCCTCTCACCGTAGATGAGACATAAATTCTGTTTGGGGTTGTTTACAGATGATCGTGGGAGGTAGTGACCATTCACAATGAGGTGGACTGAAGGGTCGTTTCCTACCTCTATGTTATAGAAAAAGAAAACTTTAATTTAATTTATTACTAGTAGGCCAATTGAGCTTAGTTAGCATTCTCTACTGGAGTGGCTTTACATCTACGTTTACAGAAACCGGCCAAAATCTCAGGCCTGTGTAGTCTAATTAAGGAAACAATCAACCAATCGGATGGATCTTATGACGGGTCACGTAATTTAAGAGCTACATTTTTCCATTAGAGGATTTATACATTATTGTATTTATTTAAAATCGAGACAGTTCGAGATAGACAAAAAGTATGAACATTTACATTTTTCTCTGGGCGGGCACGGAACCCGGAGCCCTACACATTTCAGACCGATATGGTTATAGCTGCGTAAGGCGGGTTCTACGATACTTTGAGCCAAATTGAAAATTTTCCTTTTTTCAGGTCAGTTAAAATATTTAAATATATGTAAAAGTACAAACTTATTATCTTTCTTAGATATTACATTTTACTTTACTGAGTACCTTAGACGGATTATTTCGCTCTAGACGGCGATCGGTCTCATCAATAATGTATGTATTCGTCCTCGATTCTCTCAAATTTTATCAACGCCATTTTAAGTTCCTAGCAAACAATGTTGTGAGCTCTCCTGGGGTGGGTCGTCATCTAATACATAATACAGTACAGTCTGTCTGCCGTTCTAAAGACAAATTTATGTCAGTCTTTACAGCTTTTTCTATATTGTTTAATGCCAATAAACTTATTATAGACGGGACTCGTTATCTACGTTATGGGAGCACTTTTTTAATTTTTACAACGTTATCATTTCTTTTTTACTTATTACCCGATTACGTCGGACTTGAAACGACGGGTTATGTTTTAGCGGTCTATGTATGTTCCACTGTAACGCCTAAAGTAGCTATCCGATTTTCATAAATGAGGTGTCAATTGCTTCGATATTATGGCCTGGGCGACTTAATCTTTTTGCTATTATTTTTATTGTAGTAAGGTCACAGTTTCTCAAACTTTTTTTGGTTGTATGGAAAAGGTTAAGTTCTGATCAAAATACGTTTACGAAGTTAGTAGTTTAGTACATTTACTTTTGACATACTTCCAAGTGTGACATCGAATATGTGCAATTGGTTTGTAAATATTTATGTAGGAATTTTAAATATCGTCGCAACTTTCTGTAAAATTCTCCGTTCTTTCGTGAAAGTTCCATCCGAGTTCGTTTTGAAGGTTAACAACTATAGTTAACGGTAATTAACTGTTTGAAAACATCCGTGGAAGGTGGACCACTAACAAATGTCTTCATAAATCTGCATTGGAGCGGCGTGGTGGAATATGCTCCAGGCGTCTGCCAGTTGTGGCGAGAGACCTGTGCCCAGCATTCGTATATGAAAAGGGTTGCAGTCAATAGCAGTGTTAATCGCTGCTGCATTCTGGTTTAAAGAGTATGGTAAAGGACTCTTTGAAGAAATTCCAACATCGCCCATAAGTGTGGCAACGCACCTGTGGCCGATCTCACGTAGGACTTCAATTAAATTTGGCGTTAAGAATGCCAGATTGAGATATTACTTTTATGTCATAAATAAATATAGATGGACACTCTTATTTATTTGTATAAATAATGTAATTTTGTACAATAAACTTCAAGTAATCGAGAACGATTTTATAAATTTTGCAATATTTAAAAGTATTTAACTCTGAATAGAAAAGTCCTCTTTTTAAATATTGCTACAACTTTTTAAAATATCATTGAAGTTAAACATTGTGGGTACCAGGAGCTTCGGCGCTCAAGCCGACCTGGTTGACTTTTAGTCAAGTTGAAAGTTTTTCCGAGATTAAATACAAACTGTGCAGTAATGCGCTTTGAGAGCAAATAAAGCAGAGCCGGGTGCGGTGCCGAGCGAGTTTTAATCAGAGACAGTACCCTCGACAGTCGGGGGAGCGCAGTTGCGCTCAACGAAATTGTTTCAAGTGTCGAGTCGAGCGCCGTCGTTCAACTCGTTCCTCGCAGCTTCGCTGTTACATCAGGGACAGCATACACTGCGTGACATTTCTATCGATCGAAATACACGTTACGATCCATTTTTGAACGAATACTTATGTGTAACGAATTCATTTTATCAAACTGTCTTATTTCTGCCTGTCGAAATACACTTTAGAAATCCTTTTTGAACTTATACTTGTTTGTGGTGTATTTTATCAACGTGTTTTATTATTGCTTACCGAAATACACGTTACAATTAATTTGTGAATGAATACTTATTTGTGATGTATTTTATCAACTTTTCTTATTTCTGCCTATCAAAATACAGTTTACAATTCCTTTGACACGTATTTTATCAACCTTTCTTATTTCAGCCTATCGAAATACACGTTACAATTCCCTTCTGATCCTATACTTGTTTGTGATGTATTTTATCAACCTATCTTATTTACCTACCGTCCCCTTCCAATTCATTTATTAACCGACTCGTAACAGAGGTTCTCTATATGTCATATATTTTTGTGCTTAGCTTTTTACTTCGTCCAAGATGTAGGTATATACAAAATAGTTGGAAAAAAATTAACTGCAGGCTGTTATTAGTACCCAAAGAAAAGTTATGTTGTGTACCTATAAGTATTGAAATAATAATAATCCTAATAGTTTATCAAATAAATTATCTATTATTGCAACCAACCCTTTTTTGTATGTTGTCGTTATTTTGAATGAAATAGAACGTGGTCCGTTTATAAAACAATTTGTTATTAATTCCAAACACGACATCGGTGTAGCAACGGTTCAAGTATGTAGTAAGTATAGCAGACGGTAGATGAACAAAGGTAACGTTTGGGCGGCTGCCAAATCAGTCGCAGCCGGTCCAAGCTACAAGTGTCAGGCGCAGATTGCAGTTTGGCATGTCTCCCTTGCCACCGGTGAATAATTGACTAACAGAAATGAGGACAACGAATAAAACGTTAATTAGTCTCTGGAGCAATCAAACTAAAGATTTCCAGATGCTTTAAAGTGACTCTTGAAAGTTTAAGGGATTGAAATTTGGAAATAGTTAACGTAAGATAAATTTGGAATTTGAGTGTATGAAATATGATTGGCTGCAACCAAGTTTATGTCCCATTGCTGGGCACGGGTCTCTCCCCTCAACTGAAGGAGGTCTGGAGCATGTTCCATCTCGTTGCCCCATCGGGATAAGTGGAGAATGAAATATGATTATGTAAACTTAAGACCTAGAACAGCTTTCTTCTACCGGTGTAAATTATTTGTCTCTGTTACTATTGTTCTTATTTTTTTTAGTATCGCATCTATTGTTAATTTTCAAACTATCCTTTTTATTGTATATCAACAATTTTATATAAATACGCAATAGTCAATTGTCTACAGCGCTACATTGTTAGAATAGCGTTCCCTTCCTGGACCATTGGACATGGATTCATTGGACAAATAATTTCCGAACGTTCCGCAACGTTGTCGAAAAAGCGCCGGTGAAGTGCTCTTGGAAGCTTAAATCCATTAAATAAATAAATAACGCATTCTACACTCATATATCCACATCGTAGTATACCATGTCTTACAAACTTACGGTCAGGGGCACACAAAGACCAGTTCACGAACCACCAGACCCAGAATAGAAATCTAAATTCATCACACAGATGTCTGGTCGGGGTCGAACCCGGAACCTTCAGCGTGTGAGACCGGTATAGTGACCGCTGCGCTACGCGGCGGTCAAATGAAGGTAAAGACAATTATTCACCCGCATACGTCTGTAGTCTGCAATTGAAATTGCATCACTCTTCCCCGTCGCACCCTTGCGGATCGAGTTGGAACGTCTTTTCAATTTGTCCCCTCCGAGTGCTACATTACTGCATATGCTTAGCGCTCTTGCGGCTTTCAATGAATTCTCTTCATGAATACATTTAAGGGACCCGATTTGCATATTTTTTCAATTCTATCACTTAATATACGATAGAGCGAAAATGCGGAAATCACTAAATCTTTATATTTAACACTTAAGTCGATAAGACCATGTATGCATTAGAAATCATGGAAAAGAGAAACTCTTTTACACGTATATTATTACACAGATTTACCACGTGGGTTTTTAAATTTTTACTCACGATTCTGGGTAAAAAGTAACTAACCTGGCCATTCCATTCTTCTACTTTTTAGAAAAAGTCCGCTCCAAATCGGTTTAGCTATTTATAATGAAACGTCTTATTAGACAGAAAATACATGTTTTTATGGTTTCGTATATTGCAATTTACCTTGATTTAATAAAATTTTAGCACTGTTTTAAAATTAAATAAAAACAGATAGACATTTTTTTTTAAATATGAACTATTTAATGGGTTAACTGTTTGAGCTGTCTAGTTTGATGAGGCAGGTTTTCTTTATACATTACACAGTATAACGTGTAACACAGTAATATTTACTCATATTTGATCCCAAGGCGTCACATTTCACTTGCGAGCTACGCTGGGAACGTAAACAGTATCCAGTCACCACCTATCCACACCTTCATACGATATGAATTTTTCTCACGAATATTAGGACTCATCACTTTCACCCAGAGACCCAGAACAGAAATCTAAATTCATTATTTGGATGTCTGGCCGGAAATCGAACCCGGGAACTGCGTGTCAGTGTTATGGTCGCTTTGCGCCACGTGGCACGTTAATCGGTCGTCACAGTTTATACTAATACAGTAGATACTAAGAAAGATTTCAGGTACTTCAATTAAACAACAAACACATTGACGAAATTGCAGACCATCTGTAGGATTTTCGATATTTACATTAATAATATTGTACATTTTATTGCTTTGAATTAATTACAATAATGGTGTGTGGTTATCTATTTTATCGCCGTTATTGTACGTATAATTTCAACAAAATAGGCAATTCAATTTAAGATAATACTAATTTCGCTTCGCTTTAATCGTTAAAGTATGCAAATTGTGTTTGTGTGGGTACCTAGATTTAGTCGGCAACAAAATAACAATATGGTATAATATGGACATTAAGAAACTTATTTACAGCATTGCTCGTGGCTCTGACCGCGTTTTTAACTTAATATGCAGGATCATATTTTCTCACTTTGTGTAATGTCTTTCCATGGAGATCCTGTGAACAAACAACCGAGTTATGTTGAACAAACAACCGAGTTATGTTCTTTTGTCGGGTTTGGAAAAACAGATTAAAGCCTATTTGTAACGTGGTAAGAAGTTGCGCGTGCTAATGTAACACATCATTTATTAACGTGGGACAAAGTTGCGTATGGATGTAACACATAAATTGTTATTTTCTTTTAATGTTTTTTTATTCGAACTTTTATGTAAAATTTACTTATATCTATTGGTCGTTTGCTCAGTTAAAATTTGATTGAATGCGTAAAAAATATTTTATTATTTACGGCCAAGAAATATAACATCTTACGTGCGTACATAAGTACACATACGATTTTTCTATGTTATGCAAATAAGAGCATTGGAGAATGGCAGAAATTTTAAAATCAAAGATAGACATTTTTATATGTGTATAGATTGTTACGTAACGAATAGATTTCACCGTCAGAGGATGCTTTTATCGGGATAGGTCGTTGACAGTGCTTCGGTAATGAGGAATGAATATTTTAAATGTGTACAGTAGGGGGTAATTTGATACGCGCACATAATCAAATGCGCTGCTTAATTATCGATAATATTATTGCGTTGACTCGGCGTCACATTACTTCGAGTTTTAATAATTGTAAATGTTTCTAAATAAAATTTGTGATTATCTTTTTCTTACATTAAGTACTGTAAACATGAATTAGAATTATTAAAGTTATTGTATCAGACTATCTGCTTATATAATATATATTTTCCAGTTCAAATATATATGTTTATTATGTCGAGTTTATTATTGTCGGTATTCCCTAAATCGCTATCGTGTGTGCCTCGCAGAACATAAACAAATGCTATGCCGACAAGGCTTCTAATAATATCGTAATTGTGAATTTACATAATTGTGCAATAAATAACTTTGTTTAATTTCATTTAATTATTGTATACAGTATACAATTATCATTGACGGAAATGCGACGTATCAAGTATCAAATGAAACGAAAGCTTGAAGATTGCAAATAATCATAGAGACATTTTTATATATTTTGTGGATATCATAGTAAGCAGTGTTTGCCGTGTGTTGAAGATTCCGCCCTCTCACGCTGGGAGTCCAGAGTTCGAATACCGCACGCACCTCTGATTCTTCAAAGTTATATGCGCATAAGAAATTAAATATCACTTGCTTTAAAGGTGAAGGACAACATCGTGAGGAAACCTAGACATCTGAGAATTCTTTGTAAAGTTCTCAAAGGCATGTTTAATCTACCAAGCCCCACTTGACCAGCATGGTGGTCTATAGCTATGATTATGGCCTAACCCTTCTCATTCTGCGGAGAGACCCGTGCCAAGCATTGGGACATTAATAGGTTAATGTTGATAATCATGTAGATTTTCCATTTTATAGATATGATATTATTGAATAGAATAAAACCTTACAAGGAAACTTAATTGTAAACTATAATTGAATAGATCAATCGCCCTTTTGGCGCCAACTATGTGGTTTTTTATGGAAATACTGTGGTTTCTGTCAACATTCATCGCTGCCACGTCACAAATGAAGGTCATAATTGTCCACAGCCGCTTTGAAAATAAATGAAGTAACCAAATGAATATGCAAAAGAAGTTATGAACTTATGCTTTCAACCACAATTTAATTTTCACATCTTGGAACCGCATTTCTGCAAGATATTACAAAGATGGCAGTAAGTGGTCTGCGCATTCCTTGGTGGCACTTGAGTGTTATACCAAGTATATTTCCATTTAGCGGTAGCGAGTTGCAAGTATTATCTAAAATGATAATCGCTGAGAGTGGATTCAAACTAGTCGACACTGTGTTTTTTGCGCATTTAAATGGAGCGTCCTGCCATCTGTGATCAAGGTTGTCAAGGTTTTGGTGCTCATCCGATTATATCCGATATAAATGACTATTACCAACTATTATTTTACGTTTGATTATGCGTAAAACAGTGATAGCATTGTGTTTAAGATTCCGGCCCCTCATGCTGGATGTCCGGGGTTCGCACCCCGCACGCACCTCTGCGTTTTTGAAATGATGTGCGTATTAGAAATCAATGATCATTTGCTTTAACAATTAAGGAAAACATCGTGAGGAAATATACACCTCTGAGAGTTCTTTGTAAAGTTCTCGAAGGTGTGTGAAATCTATCAATCCGCATTTGGCCAGCGTGGTGGACTTCCACATCTCATTCTGAGATGATGATGAGCATGAGTTATGCGTCATCTTTCCTCCGATCTATTATGTGATGTAGGAAATAATTTAATTCGTATAAAAAATATGCACGACTTTCTTATATCCGATTAATTCATATTATTATAATAAAAGGGTAGTTTCAAGAGACTGAACGTAACTGTGCTTCAACGCTCAATACTGTAATCAAAGCTTTGGCCTTAGCATAAGAATTAACTTTGACATCCGCCATTGTTGCGATTTAAAAAAAAATCCGCCAACCCAGTACGCTCATTATACTTGGCACCGCAGTCGTTTGTAAGTTTGAAATGGTTTATCTCCAGCTTTTGCAACTCATGTTCGCATTAAATATTGCAGATACATTCGGAGAATTAATTTCTCTCGACTGTTTGTTAACCTAGATATGAAAATGTTACATATAAATTTTAATGATTAAACACTTAAATGTTTAAGTTTGTAGCTTTGTACTTAAAGTTTCATCGTTAATGGTGGTAGAACCCTTTGACTCCAGGAACAGCACCGCCGACTTATTTCTACTTTATAACAAAAATTAATCCTTTCGGGGTTTTAGTTTAAAAGGTGTTGTAGGGGAGAGATGGGAGGCGTTCCAACCTGGTTTTTAGGGACCCATTTGTAACCAACCTCAGGTAGGACTTCAATTCTATTTAGGATTGATTACGTGATCATGGGCGGCAGAGGCCAATTACCATAAAGTGGATAGTCCGCTTGTTTGTTACTTCTATAGTATAAAAAACCTATTTTGTATTGTGAGTGTTATGGGTAAACATAATGACCAGTACATAAATACCCAGAGTTAAAATAAACATATTGTTTACCTATTAATATTTGTTCATGCTTTCCACTCTGTAGCATAATATTTGTATATGATGATTCACATACTTATGTAACAAAAACCCCAAAAACGTTTAATATGCACTTAAAACAGATAGTAGATACTATATTTTAATATTTATATATCAATTAAATATGATGTTATTTTTGTTTGTAATATTACTATGATTCAGTTATTGTTTGTTAAGTTCATAAAACATGACTATTCAGTTACACAAAACACTGATGAAGTAATCCGGCCCCTTCATTCACGGCGCCGGCGGCCGACTCTATCGTCTCTACAACGGGAGCGACATAGCACGGTATTATTAAAACTGTATCGTGGTTACTATTTTAAGTGGCCGACTCGTTTCCTAGTATATTATTCTGTTTATGTGACTACTCTTATTGCAGTCATTAAGAGTCCACAATTGATTTCAAATATCATATATATTATAGGGACGTACACGAATATGTACGAACTACAGTGTAGTTAAAATATTGTACAACGACTATCTATCTGTTAAAAAGTTAGATTATATTTTAAGCTTAATATTTTTATAGCTTGGCATGAACAACGAGCTTGCAGTCTCGGTAGTAAGTGGTTATTAACACTCACAGCCATTTGTAATCAATCCCAAATAGGTTGAAGTACTTGAAGTCGTCTACAGATTCATTGCTACCTTGAGGACTGAGTTGAAATACTTTATTTGAGTATCTTCTTTACCAGACTGTTCGAATAAGAATGAAACAGCCTTCAAAATGGTTGACATACGTAATTTGGTGGGTCCTCTGGAGTCAAGTCACAAAAGCGTCTACCAACTTTGGAGGAATTTAGATTTTTTAAAAGGTTAATTTGAGCCACAGTCGATTCATACCATGAATCAATAACTAATTTCATGTGTTTATGAGAACGAATTTTGTATCGAATAAATGTTCATCATTTACATCTTTTCACTTTGTACACTTATACATGAGGGTTGTACCCAGACCAGCCAAAGACACGAAATAAGATAGATAAATAACACCCAGACCTTAAATAAAAATCGGAATTTAGATTTCTTTCAACCCAGTATCGAAATCCGAACCCTTTGCATGGCAACCGTTTATGGTGACCATTATGTTTGTGGTAAATTATTCTTGTTTTCTTTTGTTATAGCTATATAGACAGCCTATAGTATAATTAATACACCTATGATTATCCATTAATTAACAAAAAATAAAAACATATTTATATTTTGTAAAACTGGTACATAATAACATTTATTTGTCTTGTTAGTACCTTTATTGTTTTTATTGGATAACAAACCTACTCGAACATTTTGATCACTCGTTCTCTAGTTAGGTTCAACGGTACTAATAGGCTGGCTTTGTGCACATTGTTTTGTTAAATGAACTTCGGCATTGTTAAATAGGTGAAAACGCTAATGAACAGACAATTATTCATCCTAGCGTAAAATGGAGGTGGGCGACTTACGTGGGAAGGTCAGACAATAAATCAATGTTAGATCGAACTTTTCAAAATTGTCTTAACTGTTAACGGATGTCTTTACAAATCCCTTTGTACTTAACTAGAATTAGAAATGGCATCATACAAATTTGTTATTTATTGTGGACGCCATTTCTTCGCTTTTTAGATTTTAAGCAATACAACTAATGATTTCAATAAAAGAAGCCTAAATAAAGCTTCTGCACTTACCCGCATGTTAGGATTACCTTGGTCGTTATTGCCATGGACAAATACAAACTAGTCTAGTTTATAAACACCTGGTTGTTTGTAAACTATACTGTGTGGGTTGGTCTGAACCTAGAACAGCAGAAGTTACCATGTTGATTTACTGAATTTTAGTATAATAATATAATTAGTATTTAATATAAACGACATGTAAGAAATATCGTATTAAACTTAAAAGAAATTATGTAAAAATCTCACACCACAGTTATGTGCAGTGCTATAAGTTATGATATTTTTAGACACGCTGCAATACATGTTCTAAATGTCAGGGCCCTTTCACACACTTTTTATATTTTACATTTCAGGTTAGATTTTGTACGTAAATTCATTATTTCGGGCGTTGACAGAAACTATCCTCTAAAGAACAATGGTTAATTTTCAATCTTGTAGATTTGTACTCAACATAAATACACATTTTTATCGATAGTAGAACTATAGATCGTTCGGTGAAGTACCACTGCCACCCTCATAACCCACCATGAAGCAGTTTTTGTGCCTCGCTTAGAGGGGTACGGATGCCGGGCACACTTACAGCGAAGCGACCGTTTGAGTCCTCAGGAATAGTGCCGTATCTACGTACAATCTTAGATAGAACTACAGTTTTGTTTGAATTTCGATGTGGGTGTCCATGAGCTACAATAACCATTTAATATCAGGCGGCTTGTACGCTCGTTTGCTACTCTTCTTACATAAAGAAAATTATAAACAAACATGTTGGTAGCAGTTTTAACGAAATAGAGTTTCAAAAATTCTTAATAAGTTTTTAACATTTAAATATTTTTTTGCAAATGTATAAAAAAACTAGTTTTAAACTATATCATCGGCAACACAAGTTTACTATGTAACTATAAATGAATCGAGGTAAGTAATTAGCGCATGAAAATGGTAACAATTAAAAATATGCCAGCAGTTGTGCGCATGCGGGTTGTTCTCCCGCGTACTACGAGCGGAGGGCGACCTTCGTAGGTCGCCGCCCCTCCATTCACCCCCTGCATCCCTCATTGATTTTCGACCCACCGCCACATGACACACTATTCGAGCGCGAAAACTGACCAAACGCATGACTGGACGACATTTGTCGCACGTGTGTGGTCTTGTATCTACACATTTTATTTTATTTAAGTTTCGATTTTTAACATTTTAAGGCATATATGTTTCATTATTTACAAGTGATCCAAAATGTAGAAACGGTCCGAGTCTTATGTTCCAGCCCCTTTGGCTAGATATCAAAAATCATTTTGATATCATATAAATATAATGTTACATTAATACATTAGGTAACATTTGTTCCATGTCTGTGTGTGTTTATCTTTGTGTGTATCCATAGTAACCACGGCACCGAGAACCCTACTGCGCTAGTAAGTTGAGTGTAGATAGCGTTTAGTTAATTTTATTGTTAATTTAATTACTTTTTAATTTTATCACAATTAATTACCATTTATCAATTGGACATATCGAGCATGCTCGGGTAAATGTCATTTATATTTTACCCTCTAATTAATTAAAATGCGGTGTTATTTTTTTTGCAGTTAGCTCGAACGAATAAATAGACATACAGAGAGACAAACAATTTTTAAACAGATTTCCAATTTTAATATCAGCAAAAAGTTAAAGCAAGTGATAATTAATTTGTAATACGTAACTTCGAAAAATTAGAGGTCCGTGCGGGGTTCGAACACCGGCCACACAGCTTGAGAGACCGGAATCTTAACCACTAGGCTATCACTGCTCTATATTTATACGTATATATAAATATTGTAACACGCAAATGATGGCCTTATAGCAAAGGCACGATATTAGGTACTACTATAGTCGTGTAATGTAGAAATAGGTAATCGTGTTAAATTTCACACATCCTGTTCAATCTGTGGCTAACATATAACATTCACGTACTGTACCATGTATGGTTGCGTTCATTAAATTATATAATTGTATGGTATCAATTAACTAACTATTCATTCATTTATCTTCTTACGCCGAATATGTCTACATTTACGTAATGTTTCATGCACCTTTACATACAATAATTTAATAAAATAATTTGTTATTTATTTGTTAGATAATGTTAATATTTATTAAAATATATACATGCATAATGGGTATCACCGCCGCCCTCATAATCCGCCTTAAAGCAATTATTGTGTTTCGTTTGGAGAGACTTGTTTTTTTTTATTATGCTCTTGATTCTCAATGTTATTTACACATATATACAATATGAATTGGTAGTCCGCATCGACTCCGTGTGCTTCACCTTGAGGTCGTCTGAGTGTTCCGCTGTGCAGCGATTTGATACCGCACAAGCGAAACATCAGGCCCCGGGTACATGTCAAAATGTCAAAAATGTCTCCTATATGTCGACACACAATCGGCATGTAAGACCAATCGTGTTTCATAAAGGAAAAAATGTATGTTCCCCATAACTGTACCTGAAAGACCACGATAGTGCGACCAGGTAGAGTTGGAGAGGGGGGGGGGGGGAGACTTGGTTGTCGAATACACATACAAGGGAGACGACAATCAGCAAGTATATAGAAGTAATAACGCATCTACCTACCTACCTTACATTGGATTTACGTCCGGTTTATATTTACATATAAATGTCTATGGGCTGTAGTGACCAATTACCTTATCATTACGTGGCATTCACGTTCGTTTGCTTCTTCTTACATAGAAATGGAAAAAAAAATCTATATTATTAAAATAATTCACGCTGAAACTTTAGATAATACACGCTGAAATATTGGATAATAGCTATAACAAAAATAACATTGTTACAAATACATTTGTTTTCAAGTTCACAGTTTTATTTGTTGCGGGAAATAATATTACTTATTTTATTTTAGTCGATTACCTCCTATAAAACCACAACCACCTCACTGTATGCTTAATCATTTGTTATTGCGGTTGTCTTCAAATAACATCTAATAAGAAATTTTCAATCGTTTAAAAATTTAATTGTATTGGCATTGAGTATAGGCAATGGCGAATACGTAAAATAATATGTGCGGTATATTTATTTTTATCAAAGTAAGGTGGTTTTCATAGGTGGTAGAACAATCGTTTGTCTGGGGAAGTATCACCGCCACTCTCATAATACGCCGTAAAGCAGTTGTGTTTCGGTTGGAGAGGTGCGGTTGTCAGGCACACATATAGCGAGGTGACCAATATAGTCCTCAGGAGTAGTGACGCATCCATATACAGCCTCGGACGGAACTTCGGTTTTGTTTCGGGTTGGAAGTGGGTGCCCATGGGCTGCGGTGACCACTTAACATCAGGTGGCCTGCATGCCTCGTTTGCTACTTTACAAACATAAAAAAGTGGTTTCAAGTTTTTTTTATGTATTGAATACATCCCACCTCATTTTAAATGGACGCTGCCGCTCATGAGTGTTTTATATAGTATGAATTACAGATGGGTTGCTACTCCTGAGAATTATATCGGAATGCTTCATCTGTATCATCTAGTATTAACGACTCGTTGGCTCAGTGGCCATACTAGTCTGATACGCGGAGTCATATCTAGTTCCGGATTCTGGAGAGTTTCGGGTTCGGTTC
This sequence comes from Phareas burnsi, assembly GCA_018249415.1. Lineage (NCBI taxonomy): Eukaryota > Metazoa > Arthropoda > Insecta > Lepidoptera > Hesperiidae > Phareas > Phareas burnsi. The sequence goes on along the minus strand of DWKL01001867.1, from coordinate 100 downwards.
CTAGTCCGGCAGACAACTAAATGATATATTTTTATACTGTAAACGGGACTTAATCGCGTAATATTTTAATCGAAGTATTTACCTCGACTCTCGACGTTTC
>DWKL01001866.1:0-13702 GCA_018249415.1 Phareas burnsi | reverse complement strand
GCCACCTGATGTTAAGTGGTCACCATAGCCTATGGACACCCACATTCAACCTCAAACGAAAACGGAGTTCCGTTTGGTGTTGTAAATGGATGCGTCACTACTCCTGAGGACTATGATGGTCGCCTCGCTATATGTGGCAACCGCACCTCTCCAACCGAAACACAACAACTGCTTTACGGCGGATTGTGAGGGCGGCGCTAGTTCTTCCCGGACGAACTATATTATACCACCTACCAAACACATATCACCATCACCACCTGTACATATACCACCGATCTTTTTACAGGTAATGTAACGTATGCCACTGTCTATTGTCTACTTCAACTTTTCATTGATTCCTTTACGTACGATCTGGATCTACTGCTTTTGTTATTTTGACTAATATCTAATATTTTTATTGCAAATTTCATTTATTTCTTGAGTTTCTAATAGTATAAAATAAAAAATCCGTATTATTTTACTGTTTGTTAGTCTGGACAGTCTAGTCTTGGAGGAATCTGTTTAAAAGGTCATAATAGAAATAGCTCCTGTATAAAAATAAAAGAAAAATCTAGATAAATCTAAAATAATAAGTGTCACATTCATATGCCCTATTATATGTTCTACTTTATGGGTGCTACGAGTAGACACACAATATAAACACCCACAAGTGGAACGGTTATATCAATTTATCGTTTACTATAAGCAACTGTTGCCTACAGCCAAATATTTGCAAGAGATAACTATTGGTAATCTATCGATACATAAAAATACTGCTTCAGCAAAACCTGTTTGTTCGTGAGACCTTTAAATAAATATTCAAGCTGATTAGACAATATTGCGACAAGTATATTTATCGAAACTTCTGGTACTGTTCTATATTCTAATACAGTTTATTTAAAGAAAATCATATGAAATATTTTCTATATAAAGAAAGTATCACTATTTGTAACGTATTTATTTTACTGTGAATTATGCAACGAATCTTGAAACTTCAAAACCGAAAATCCGGCTAGTTCCGTGAAAATCCGGATATTATGAATTTTACCTACGATGAGACCTACACCCAGAATCGGGAAACTGAATTTGTAAATTTTGAACTCAATTTCTCGCAAACTTGCATAAACATGTGACGTCATCACCTCCACCGTCTTTACAATCGAACCTGTACCATGGATCTTGAAATACCGCCATTTTATATTTTTCGACTTATCGAATGAACGTTTCCCGTTATACTGCCATGATGACTCCGATTCGATGGCCTCTGCTATATCTGCTACCATCCCTGCTAAAGACCTGCGATCTGTTTAATAAGCTTCCTCACGAGATAGGTACAATGACATGGGGTTCTTCAAGAAGAGTGCATATGAATGCTTTAAAACGGTAATGTATTTGTGTGTACCGTAGTTTAACCTTACCATAGACGACGATTTTATAAAAAATAGTCTTGACTAATTTTTACCTTTTCTTTGTTGCTAGTGCTAAACCAAAAGTAAGTTTAAAAAGACAATTTTAAGCGACATTTGTTTAAAACCAAAAATCTATTAGCTTCCTCAATTGGAATTGAATTGCTCCATAATAATTATATGGCACACAAAAATGCAAAACTGTTTCTCAAAAACTAATTCGACTAGCCGATTTCTCCAGTATCATGCTCGATTTAGCCACACCTACTTGAAGCTTGCCTTAAAAGCTCCTAACATCGACACATTCCTTAAAAACGTCTTCTGTAGATGGCCATAACCGGCCGAGGTCCTTATTCCAGTTTTAAACTTGCAGTGTTTTCTTATGCGATGACGTCATCCGTCCGCGCAGCTATGCGTCGTATTTCGGCCGTGTCAAGTCCGCAAATAAACGTGTGATGCAATGCGTTCAAAACTAATACTTGCCCCTTTTAACAGCATCTACGACATTAGTTCCTTTTTTACTGCGTGATGTGGGTCGTTAGTTATACCGCGCTGCAGTGATGTCTGTTTTCATCAAGAATCTTTTTTGTCTGTTGTACTATTCTATATCGGACCACCTGAACAAACCTATGAGCTTATCATTAAGGAATCCTCAAAAACTTGACAAACCTCTAGCTATATGTATATGTGTGTATGTCTAAGTTTGTCCATACCCGCCAATGGTACGACAATACATATGTGTTGTCTTACTATCGGCAGGCGTATAACACTTTTTAAAAGCTTGGTTTCGTATTTACAATTAATGTACACGAGTCTACTATCAGAATGTGAAGAATACGACGATAGTCCACCACGCTGAACTAGTGCGGATCGGTAGACTTTAAATATCTTTGAAAATTCTACAAGAATTGCCAGACCTCTCAAGCCAGGCTTTGCCTACGATGTATTCTGGGATCTAAGCAAGGGATAGTTAATTTCTAATACATACATTGCTTAGAAAAATCAAAAGTGCGTGCCTTAATTTTACTACTGAGGTATAACTACTCTTACAATGTAACAATGGTACTTATATACTTCATATTTGGCAATTCGAAAATACATTGTATAGGATTAATGTTCTAAGATCTAATCGTTCGTTCGTATTTGGTCTCCGCATCGTTACTGAACGTCGTTTTTGTTAGTAGTCCGCGTTAGCAAAGGAGATTTGAATAAATTAAGATAACTGCAAGGTCGCCCACATCGTCTCCATGTGGAGCGAGGCACCTTCTACTTGTCTTGCAGTCATGTCAAAGTCGTTTGATATGTCTAAATGGAAACCTCTATGTGGGAATATGTTTTTATTTTATGACGACCCGCGTGACGCACTGGTCACCATATGGGTTTGACACTCAAAGGGTTCCAGGTTCGAGTCCCGGCTAGACAGACATCTAAATGGTGAATTTAGATTTCTGTTCGGGGTTTGAGTGTTTGCAGTTTGTATGTGTCCATGGCACCCACGACACATGGAACCCTAGTGTAGAGCCATGAGTGTAAAAAGCCAAATTTTTGTAAATTTTATTATTTGTCATTGAAATGTTTACTGAAGACATTGCTGAGCATGGTGCTTAAACACATTTGCAACATATAGTTAAAAGATGTTAGAATCTTTGTCTTTGGTCTCCAGAGGCACCATCGTGACTAGTAGTACTGCCGTATAATAAAAGTATAAAGCCCTAGTAGCCCTAAATATAGTTCCAGTTTAAAGAGCGTGGGTAAAAGAGAGACGCTTCCATGTTTCTACTTAGTCCTCAGCGTTATCCCGCATCTGTGGCAGACCTCAGGTGGGACTCCATCCTTCTTTAAGAATAATTACATATGTGGGCGGCTGATCGTTAATCATCACTGGTGGTGGCAGCATGCTTTTTTGCTACTTCCATACTAAAATAAAGCTTTACAATATATCACTGGCTTTGAAGGAAAGTTTTTAGGCACCTCGTTTGATCCGTCCCACAGCGCTCAAGGAATGCTTCAAAAGGAAGCACAATTAAGGCGTAAGTAAACAAATTTTACAAGTGGTAGAACTTTAGTTCTTTCGGGCAAGAACCACCGCCTCCCTTATAATCCGTCGTAAAGCAGAATTTGTGGTTCGGTTGAAGAGGTGCGCTTGTTGGGCACATTTACAGCGAGACGACCATCTTAGTTCTCTGGGGTAGTGATATATCTACGTACAAACTTGGATAAAACTTTGTTTTGTGTGAGGTTAGATGTGGGTGTTCATGGTCTTCATTGACCACTTAACATCAGGTAGCCTGCACGCACTTTTTCTACCTTTCAAACATAAAAAAAACTTTATAAACCAAGATTTCCGTGTACTGAAATGCTTAGGGCACATATGTGTAAATAAACATAACATCTACCGTTTAACAAAATTGCTTAATACTCCATCGAAATTATATTACCCTTCTTTGAACTTGTATGAAATGGAATGATGTCACTGTAATTCGATTTGCATAACCGGTCCAATGTTACCATTTTACGATATAAACACACTTATCATTAAGCCCTTATTGTATTCGCGAGCTGTTTAAAACATTAATTTTCAACTTTACTTCGACACCTATTTTAGGCTAATGTCACAAGACTTTTATAATGTAATCTGTTTTTATTATCCATCGATACAATGCTATATAATATTAATTCTCATTTGTTAATTCTTTTTTATTTATTCTGCATTGTCGTTGTCGTGTACATTTGATGTATCACTGTATTGCTTGAACCTACTACAGTAAACTGTAAACGAAACCGTTTTCTGTATTTTTTATAACTAATCCTAGCGATAAGGCAGACGGGACAGCGAATGGTGTGGTTACCATCGCCTTTGGACAGCAACACCAGTAGAGTCGCCAATGCATATCTGCCCTTAAAAAAATAATCGCAATCTGCAAATGGTTTTTTAATTGTATTTGAATAGGTGTTTTTTTTTACTTTTTAAATCGATATACCTACCTGATTTGTACAAAATCCATATATCATATATGGATTTATTTTTAATTAACGTGGAATTATATTTGCGCTTAATGTATCACCATTAAAATGCAAATCGTGTATCTTATTAATAACTGACACGATAGTCTAGAAATTAATTTATTTTGAACGAATGATGTAAACTTAACGTAACCGGTTCCAGCGGTCACTGCCACAGCGGCCAATTTTTTATACGTTCTTGTACAGTTTCGATAATGTTGTATATTGTAAAGAAATCTAATTGGATCCTACTGTATTGGGTGATACAAAAATGGGTAATTGATATTCGATTGGAGGTGGCATTATCATTATCAACCCATTACTGTACCGTTGACGACCACGGGCCATAGTCCACCACGCTGTCCAATTGCGGATTGACATCACACATCTTCGAAAACTCTCGAATATGTAGATTTCATAAAGATACATTCTAATAAGCACATGAATTCGAAAAATCAGAGACGAGCCCTGGACCTCCATCGTGAGAAACCGGAATCTTATCACCGGACTGTTACTGCTTCAACAACTTCAAAGCCGGTAAACTACAAGACTAAGATTATTTGTTGGTTTATTTTAATACCATCAAATGCCACATACACCGTGTCGAACGGGAGGGGGACATTTAATCATGCGAACTCATGTGTTCTGAGCCGATATCAATTACCTATCCTTCTACCTGTATATATTTACTTTACGGATAAACTTCATAATCTAGCGTAAAAGGCTTGAAGGAAGTTCTAGTGTGTCAAAAGTACGGATTAACGTAGAATTAGTTTCCTAGACATGTCTAAACGGATCCAACTCTTTGATTTGTATATAACGAATATATATTCGAGAACTTGTAAGGTCCAGTCTATTTTCTTCTGTATCTTCTAATCTCTTTCTAACGTCTCTTTGTTTGGTGATAACGTAGGTACATAGTTAAAAATATTTGTCAGAAAAAGAGCAAGCACATCCTGTTTCTGCACTTAGTTTAATATATAATAAGTTTCATGTTTGAAAAGTAGCTTACGAGCGTGCAAGCCACCTGATGTTAAGTGGTCACGGCAGCCAACGGACATTTACATCTATACTCGAACAAAACTTAAGTTTGGTCTCAGGTCGCTTATAGATGCGTTACTACTCCTGAGGACTAAGACGATGGCCTCACTGTAAGTGTGCATGGCAACTGCATCTCTCCAAGCGGGATACAAAAACTGGTTCACGGCGGATTAGGACGGCGGCGGTGGTACTTCCCCGGACGAACTATTGTAAGTAAATAGTTCTGCCTTAACCGTTAATATTGCGCAAATAAAACTTAATTATTAACGAATAACAGGGCGTGTAACAATTAATATAATTACTCTGTCTAAATATATAAACATTTCTATATGAAATTTACGCGAATTTCATATTTAGCCTTTCCATTCATTAAGCACGTTTCTAGTGGCCGACTCCGCCGTGGCCCTAATGGAGCATTAATATATGAAAATTAATGAGAGCGTTTTCCACTGCCTAGTACGGTATATCGGGTAACAAAGAAAATTTATCAGAGAAGTGCCGTACCGTGCCTGTGGAGGCCCATGGATACATTAATTGAAGCTTTATTTCATATCGTTTATCCATCATCTTCTTTCTTCTTTCGTGCTGCTCTTCTATATGAGAAGACTTAAAGCCCACGTCGTCGTCTGGGTGTCCATGGTTCGAATCCCGTACACACCTCTGTTATAGATATAGTTACTAACATATGATTTTATACTTTCTTATCTTATTTTATGTATTTGATTGAAGTTTGTAATTTCTCATGTTACGTTATACTTGTCATAACAGAGTAAAAAAGTAATTTAGAAATTTCCGGAGTCGGCAACTTCAATCTTGTTCAATATATCGTTATGGGTATCATATATAAGAGGAAAAGTCGCTTCGATAATGTCCATTTAAAAATAAGTTTAAAATATGTATGCGAATTATGCAAAATAGTTGTTTCATGCATATTCGCAGTACTTAAGTAAAGGAAATGGTGACGCTTGGGGGGGATTTCTAACTTTTAACAGCGCTAATTTTAAGCAATTACTGAACTATAAAATACAAATGGTTACTTAAGTAGTTACTTTTACTTAGTACTCACTTCTACTTCTCTATAAATACTAGTCATAATGCTAAAGGTATTCTCTGCCCATCAACCTTCAGTCTAAACCGAAAACATTGTTAGCGATATTAACATGTATAAATAATATATATTCTATAAACAAAAAACAAGCAGTGATAGCCTAGTGATTAAGATTCCGACATTTCGTCGGGGTTTGACTCCCGCATCACCTCTAATCTTTCAAAATAATGTTCGTATAAGAAATGAATTATCCTGAGGAAACCTACACATCTGAAAGTTCTTTGTAAAGTTCTCGAAGGTGTGCGTACCAATCCGCACTTGACCAGCGTGGCGAGGAGACCCGCGCCCAGCAGTGGGACATTAATGGGTTGATGATGAAAAAAAAATTACAATTATGCGTATCTTTTTTTATTATTAGTCTTTTCATGTTCAAAATGCTGGTAATATGGAAATACATAATGAAGATGTATTTTAATCTTGAATTGAAATCAATATATTTTATGAAATATCTTTGCTGTTACAAACAATATCACAAAGAGCTTCTATCAAGCTAGTGAGTTTTGCAGAATCATATTTGCAATACCACGCGTAAAGGGCAACAGCACTGTGTTTTTATCCCGCTTTTGTTCCCATTCCTTTGTCGTATGTTCGCTCCTTTCTATGAATTAATCATAATAGTTTTCTGATAGGGTGGTGAAATAGAACAATAGTTAGACAAACGAACCATTTATTACATGGCAGATATTTCAAACATTTGCAAAATGTACACTTATGCCCCTTTAAGAACTAAAAAAACCGTCATTAATTTTTCAGTTCAAATAAAAAATGCACTCGTACCTCAGCATTTCTATAATCTTTTTCCTCCGTCCAAAGGTTGTCTGGCAGAGATCGCCGCTTTAGCGATTACACCGCCATTTGTGTATGACTTTACGTTTTTTGTTTCTTATTGTATTATTTTCTTTGGTGTGCACTGCAAGGTATTTGCAATTACCACTTACTTTAATGATGAACGAAAACATTATGAGGAGACCTACACGCCTGACACTTCTCCGTTAAATTGTCAAAGGTGTGAGAAGACTACCAATGTGGACCTGTCTGTGTGGTGGCCTACAGTCTTCCCCTTCTAGTTCTGAAAGGAGACTAGTGTCTAGTAATGGGATTATGATGATGAAAGCATTCCGATGCTGTACTGCTCCAAATAACTTTAAAACTATTTCATATTTCAGTAGTTTACTCCACATCCAATAATTATTACTTCGTAGAAGTTACTACTGTACTAGTACGGTACAATAATCTAAATTGCTGTTATTAATGATAACATAAAATAATTGGTGAGACAACGAATTTATTAATATCATTCAAATCATTTTACTTCCACAATCTTATGTATCGAGATCGGGAAGATCGTCTGTCCATTCCAGTATAATCGAATCAAGTGAACAATTATTAACATCGGTAAATTGTATAATATTCGGCAAAGCACACGCACTGCTTATCACATCAATGGCAGCTGTGCTCGCGACCATTGTTCCGAACGACGAATCGTATATTCAATTTATGTTGTCACACTCTAATGCACGCTATTATTATTCGATCGTTTGTCACGGATAATTCTGGGTCGGATTTTGAAAACGGGGATCGGATGTGGAATCATGTTGACAAAGAGAAATGCGATGTGGGAATTGTAGCCACACTAGACGTTGATTATCAAATCTGTGTCTTTGAGTCTATGCTTCCATAACCTACGTTCTATCTATGAGTCTATTCTTTTATAACTTATGTTCTTCAAACTGTATTCTTGAACGCATTTTAAAGTCCCAAGCTTCGTTAAGGTCAGTGATTTACTTTAAATTTGATAATATAAATTTTATTTTCGTTTACCAAGCTGAGGATATGCGTACAAAAGTGAAGTCATACGTAATTTGACTTAGTACTGCGCGCGCCCACGTGTACAACGAAGGTCATTTATTGTATTAAATCTGGACAGCGTAAATAGGAAGAGACATATATTACGGCCATAAAAATTGGCTTCTTGACTCGTAATTCTAGAGTATCAACCTCCAGACATGAATCTTTCACGTTATTTAGGGTCATTCTCTGAGGAATGTCATATAAGCTTGTATCCCGCGGTAGCTTAGCTGCGGGTCGAAATAATTAAATCACCTTTGAAATTATGTTGATTCTAAATATTGAAAAAATATTATTACTTAGCGTCGATTAAATAATTTTCTCGATTACCCGAGACATACACAAATTCTACTAAGAAGCTTGTCTTTACAATGTAAAACTAGAAAGACTGGTACACAATTAAAATCATCAGCGGTTAGTTGAAGCTGGCTGGTTTCTTTATATGCAGTAGTGTCTCCAGACAAACATGAACCATTAAACCTTGCGCGTCGCGTGGCAAAAAATAACATTTTTTTATGTACTTTCGCTAAACGATGCACTTTTAGTTCACGGTGGTGAGTGCATCTCGAGAATGCAGTTGTTTCGTATTTCTTCTACACTTGCGCTTAATCCACTTTAGGACTATGTGTGCATTTCACTCGTTTTCACATGTAGCGAATCGTCCGCACTTTCTAGTTCGACCGGACGTTTGATAGGGTTGCTATATGCGGTCAAGCTTTTGATAACAATCAACCATATGGTTATAGTTTTGTCAAATTTGTCTCTATCATGAGAAATCAAGAAATACATTATTCGGATTACTTTATTATTAAGTAAAATATGAAAGTTAACAGCCTGTCGGGGACGTCAAAAAACTGCCAACATTAAATTTCACGCTTATACGTAATAAAAATAACGTAAAACAGAATATAAAGCTGTGGGCAAAAGGTAACTGTACATATTGTGGAAACCCTAATCATGAAACAGCTACAGAAAAACGATTCGGATCAAAAAGGCCTGAATAGCCTAGTAGTAAATCTGCGTGGACAGGTTCGACACATCTGCAAGTGTCCAGTTTTTGTGTTCTGCGATAAAAAGATCAGTGTAGACATGTACACACTGTGCCGCACTAAGTGGTGAGACATGACAAGTGAAGATATTTATAACGGGTCTTTAATACCCCGTAAGTAGTATAAAAATATTAAATGTAAATAGAATTGAATAGACTTGTTCACGTAAGAACAGTTATGAATTAATGTTAACTAGGTTTGTATAAAATCTATAATTTACAACTGGAGATCAAAGTGAAATAACAATTACAACGCCGGCTTCTAAAATCACATTTTTTGCTCAACACCGAGCCTCAATCAAAGTAATTTAGATTATATGGCCGTATTCCATATAATGTGCTTTGAGCAGTATCTATGACATTGTATAAATGAATTCGCCCAGTCCCGTCCCATCATCACAGATCCAGGCTTATGACGGGGTAACCCGTAACCGTGTCTAGCGGTAATGGTTCGCAAAAACGATTTGCGTCATTGTATCGCCGGAAAGTGGAATGTGATCTTGGCATTCGTGTTCCATATAACTTAAAATTTGGAACCGTTCAAGGATTACTTCTATATAACAGCAACTTATATCAATCCATTTAGCAAGCATGACAAAGAGTGGCATATAAAATATGATTTTGTTGCAGGTCAATGCATGTTACATACTTATTTCTATCACTCGAGGGGTCCCTTTGAGGGATATGGTATATGTTTAACATTAGGCAACGATAACATAAACAAATTCACTTGATTTTCTATTTAATTATAATTACTTCGAATTGCGATCTTCTATTGTTTTAGTTCCATTCACGCCTTGTGTGCAACTAACCTGCATTGCACCGTGGACGTGATCATATTGGTGAGGTAGAGTAATTATTACTGCAGTATCATTAGCTGTAATTGCGTTTCTGTTGTTGTTGTGCAGTAAGTATATCTTATCATTTATTAAAATCCAAACTACTACATTGATAACAATTTGTAAAGAAACACAAAACAATTAGGTGTTGCAAAGACACAATTCCAATTAATTTCCTATTCGAGTTCTTTACATGAAAATCCGAGTGCTATTGTTCTAGTCTTCGTCTTCGCTTTGTACGTTTACTTGCACTGCATTGTCGAGAATATTATTGCACACTACTAAGCACTGCAGTGTTATTATCCATAATTGCTTCAGTTTTGTTTTCTGTTGTTACTTCATTTTTATTTTTCATAGTCATATATGCAAGTAAGGCAAATATATTCTTAAGCTATATTTATGTAATAACTGAATACAATTTGAATTTGGTCCTTTTAAAATGTTGCCATCTTGTACATTACCAAATAATACAGATACAAGATAATATACATTGCATCATACTAATAAATTATTTCACACATATTCGTATTGTCATACTGTTGTGTCATACATCAACATTGACATCAATAAATACGATTTCCAATAGACTTTAAATCAAATCAGAATTAAACTTAACGAGTAAAAATAGTCATTTCCGCCACGAATTCCACGACAGTATTATCTTGACTCCTGAAAACGTGCGTATTTATGGTTACTAGATACCTGGTATTGAGTCAAGTGTCTCACGTTTTGCGCCATCTCGTTTAATTGCGCCCGCCGGACCAACGGACGGACGGTCGTGGGAAGTTTCCGATTATTGTTCTCTCCTCAATGTGGGCACCGAGTTGCGCATGCGTGATATCATATACCTTTCCACATGTCCCACTTCTGCCATATGAGCGATGTTCTGATTCTGCTGACATGAGTTCATCTGTTCAGCGGTAATAGCTGTATAAACAAGGCAACACTCAATGTTCTGAAGGAAAACTTCAAATTCGTCTATAAAGCTCGCATTGTTATTTAGTTAAATGTTCTCATTAGCGACACCGATGCATTTGAACTTGATTAATTTTTGATAAAGTGTCCGTTGCTTATTTGCTCTTATTTGAAGGATGTGGTAAGGGTGAGAAAGCAAAGCGTTCCAACTTAGTCCTCAACAGTATATCAGTGGCCGACTTCAAGTCGAACTTCTATCCAATTTTGGGTTTAATACAGATGCCCATAAGCTTTTTACATCCTATTATGCTGGGGAAGGTTCAGAGCAGGCTCCACCACGTTGCCCCAATGTGGATAAGTGTAGCAAGACGGGTTAGTGTCGGACAAGGTTTAAGAACTGTTATCTAATGATAAAAATCGGGACCGACAACCTAACGTGTCCTCCGAAACATAGAAACACGCAAGAAAGTTCTTGCATTATCACCTATCCGATTCCTGATCACGCCCAACTTGGCTTAACTTTGTAGATCGATTACGAAGCACTGCGATTCGCTGATCATAAATGGTGAGACAAGAGCCTTGGCCACCAGTTTGAAGATTTGAAGACAGAAAAGTGACTTTTAACCTAGATTTTCGACGTCGTCTCTTTTGTTCGGAGTGACATGACTGCTGCTGCATTTTCGTTCGCTGACATCGCTGACGGCACTCGTTTGGTGATGACATTAGTAATCTTATGTATGCAATTAATTTGCTAGCGACTATCAAATAACGTTGGTGTCATTCAATATGTACCGCAATTAGTCTTCAAAGAATGTTTATTTTTCGATCAGATACTTATATGCTGTTTGGTTGCATCTGTTATGGTAACGATCGTACGAATAGTTTTGCTTCGATACTCTTTCGATAAGAAAATTTTACTATGATAATTAAACTATTTTATTACTACCATTGCTCAGTACACTAGTCAAGTGTGACGGTATTGTTGAAACTTATGTGTCTATCATTTAGATTACCATTACAAAGTATAGATATGTCTTTCTTTTTTCACATATGTTCGGAAAATGTTCCTCTGACACCATGTGTTCATGACGTCACATCATAGGTCGTACATTCACCCCGTGTATTGTGAGATCTGAAACAAAAGAAAGACTTCATTCTCGTATTATTGTTATGGCTTGGCAAGCCATTGAGTACATTTCGATTTATAGCCCCAATAAAAGCTCACTGTTTTAAGTTTGATTTACCTACTGCTGGCGGCTAGTACGGTTAAAACATTTGGTTTACCTAACACGTTTTTATTTTTTTACATTACAGTAAATTTTAATATTCGTAATGGATGTACGCTGGAATCATGTGGTCTGCGCGGTATGTGTGGTTGTCACAAGCTCTTTTAGCCTTAATTAAAAACTGTGTATTATGCTTATCATTAACGTGATTTATTACAACTTTTACCCTCACGTGTTTTTTTCGTTACAGGTAAACGTTTCTGCCTTTATCTTCACTGACAAGAATTGGATTCATTAATGGCGTGGGAACAGCAAGACGTTAATGAATAGTGGTAATATGAATATGCTTTAGTTAAGAAGCCACTTCTAGAATATAGGGATGCTAAGAGTTATAAGTTTTAAATATCTTGATCTTTTACAAATTGTCTGTTAAAATTGGATCGTTTTTTACCGGACGGCTAGGGCTTTTGAAATTAATAAAAAATAATATGACTACCACCTACCATAAATTCTTACCATCACCCGGGGTTCCGGAATAGAGAATACCTCATGGCATTAAGCCCGCCTTTCGTAAATCACATTTTGCAAGAAAGTATTAATAAATATCCCATCGAAGAGACGTTGTTAATAGATTAACTGAGTTTTCAAATTATTATTTACCCGTGTTGATTTTATTCTTATTATTATGTTTATTGAAGGTGAAATTTAAGCAAATGATATAGTATTTATATTAACTTTGAAGATCGAAAATTTTACTGATTCTTGATTTTCATTTATAATTATTGCCAATTTTGGTTTTCCTGTCTATCCCAGCACAGCTGATTTTCGAAGCCATGTGTGTATTGACGTTAATTAATAGGTACATTTACTCTTTTTCTAGAGTCATTTAAAAACTTTCTATATATATGTCTCTATCTGAACTGCACTGAACTGTGTGTCTGTGTTTATTACATTTCTTTTACTTGCCCTTTGTCAGTCTCTCTCTCTTTCTCTCAAACTCGCGCTCTCCATCCATCCCTCCCTTTCTTCCGTTCCCTTACAGTCAATCTTACTCTTCTATGGTAGTTTAAAGCATCGTTAAAGAAAGTGGGAGATAGAGTGCCTCTAGTTCATAATAGAATTAATGTGGTGAAGCCCTCTCAGAAACATTATCTCTCATTAACTCGAGGAAGCCGCGTACATCAGATACTGATGATAAATTGTTATTGCAAAGCTCAGTTTGTAGTATCTTGCCGATTACTTCGCCCTTTCTCTTCTTTGTTTGTAGATGCGGCTGATACGGACGGACA
>DWKL01001865.1:0-13706 GCA_018249415.1 Phareas burnsi | reverse complement strand
AATAATGAGTATGTACGTAATTTTGTAAATCTTGAACTAGTTGCAAAATAGATTCAAGAATGTTTAAGAAAGAAAAAATATATATATTTTGCCAGCAAAAATAAGTAATTGATAAAATTTTGTAATTATTTGTATGTAACCATTACATAAATACATTTAATTATACGTGATACAATACAATAGAAAGTTTAATATATATTTTAAAAATAATATAATTAAAAATAATAATAAACACACAGAAATGATGATCATATTTTTATTTAATACCCGAAGAATTCCGAGAATTATTCATTCGTCCTTAAAAGATAAACACAAACATATAAAATGGGTCAAGTTTTAATAATGTACCATAATTGATCGAAATTTTAGAAAATATTAAGCGTCGTAATGAAAAGACTATTGCCAATAATTGTTGTTATCAGCCAAGTAATAACATCTAATGTAAGTTAATTGAAATTAATTTTTTTTTTGTAAACATAAATAATGAATATATGAATAAATATATAAATGATGAAAGAAACTTTAGACTGAGAATTATTAACTTTTTAAAATAAGAATGAGACTGAGAAAGACACTTTTAAAGAAAAATCTTAGGTTATTGTCATATAACATTTTAATTATTTATTTGGTAACAAATAATTTCGAGTCCAATATTAAAATGCTCTTTTTATAAACTTTAATTATTAACATAATTACCACGAAACATAATTAATTATTATCATCATACTTATTTATTTTTGTATTATAATTGCTAATTAATCCCCTAGAAGTAACTTTTTTTTTTGAAAAATATATTTTTCCAGAAATCTTTTGGGTATGTTGCAGCCAATGATGAAGAATGTGTGGCAATAGTAAGTACACAAATTAATTTATCTATCTATTTAAATAAGAAAACAATATGTTTTTATCCGATTTCAAGATAACTAAAAACGTATCTAATTTAAAAATTTAATAGGCCTATGGTTCGTCTGGGGGGGTACCACTAGCGCCCTCATAATGCGCTGTGAATTGATTCTTGTTTCGGTCGGAGAGGTGAGATTGTCGGGCATACTTACAGCGAGGCGGCCATCTTTGTCTTCAGGAGCAGTGACGACAATGTACTGTATTTTAGTTCTGTCTGTGATTAAACGTGGGTGTTCATTAGCAGCGACCTTAGCATGAGGTGATTTGCACGCTGTTTTGTCACTATTTTTTATGTATGAAGAGTAGCAAATGAGCGTGCAGGTCACCTGATATTGAGTGGTCACTGCAGCCCATGGACATCCACAGCTAATCTCAAACAAAAGTGACATTCTGTCTGAGGTCGTACGTAGATACGTCAGTAGTCCTGATCACTAATGGTCGCCTTGCTTTATGTGTGTCAACTACAGTTCTACCACCTATCAAATTACTCTTCTAATAATTGACATAAGATAAATCATCCTCTGGTAAAACATCTTTTATCAATTCAACAGGTGGTAGAACTATAGTTCGTTCGGGGAAGTACCACCGCCGCTCTCCCGCCGTGAAACAGTTTTTGTGTTTCGGTTGGAGAGGTGTCGTTGTGGCATTTACCGCGTGGCGACCAACATAGTCCTTAGGAGTAGTGACGCATCTACGTATGACTTCAAATAGAACTTCAGTTTTGTTTGAGGTCAGATGTGATTGGATGTGCTTGTATGCTCGTTTCCTACTCTTCAAACATAAAAAAAAATCCAGATAGGATTCAAGGAGTAGCAAAGACTTCTAACGATCTGCGAGCTATCACATCTTTGTTTTAGCTCGCAGGAGGGTATGGAAGAATCATTACGCATAGATATAGTGGATCCTTTTATTATTAAGTCTTTGTATGTTTATTGTTAGTTGACATTCGTATGTTTTCTTGCTCGTATGTGTAAACATTGTGATCAACTGGATTAAAGTTTGATCTGAACAATTCTACGGATGGACTGCTTTTAAGTTTGCTATTTGTTTGAAACTAAAGCCTTGAGCGTATTTTATTGCGCGTTCTTTTGTCTTTACCTGAACTGAGCTGGTGTTCCGATAGGTGTCTCCTGCCCTGGCTTGGAAATCTAGGTTCGACAAGTCCGAATTGGCAGAAGACGAAAGACGCGAAATAATAGACCGGTTGAAATCATACTTCCGTTGGTCTTCACCTCCATTTAGAGTAAGTCTGAGCCAATTTTCTATTTTCTTCTTCAATCTACCGAAGATAATCTTTTATAAGTCGATTTTGCCCACTCTTTCTGCAACTGAAAAGCAAACCAGATAGCAGTCCATCTTATGTTTTATTTTTGGCGCTGTACAACGAGCATCTAGTTCACTTGATGGTAGGTAGCCACTGTCACTCATGAACATCTGTAATCACTTCTAACTAGAAATAAAGTGGTGAGACTTTAATCTTTTAATAGGTGGTAGAGAAGATGGTGGTAAAAAAGCAGTGACGGTAGTTAATATTCCGTATAATTATTTATTTTATAAACAATTTTCTTTTAATTTAAATTTTAAAATAACAGTATTGTATTAAATATATAGAACGGCATTGCTAAATATTGAACTGTATTGAAATGAATCGCATTTTACTGTAGCGTATTCTATTGCATTGCATTGTATTCTATCGTCTAGTGTCGTGTAATATTGTATATCGTATCGGGTCGTATCGAGTACAATCGTATGGTTTCGTGTCGTTACGTGTAATATTGTATATCGTATCGTATCGTATTGTATTGTATTGTATTGTGTGTTATTGTATTGTATTGTTTTCTATTTTTTGTCAGAACCTCCCGGTGTACACGTCAGAAGGCATCGGGGAAGTCTTCGTTTCCGGTGATGATATCACCGCAGACGGCGTGACAGAAATAGAGGGTGCGGTACCAATAAGTGGTAGCGTGTCTTTCGGTGGTCCGGTGCGCGCATCTGGTACCGTCACCATAGCTGGCAGATGTGCACGTAAGTTTTTTATTCAGCACAAAAGTAACAATCGAGCTTTTTTACTTGAGAAGATTAGCCAACAGTTACAGTGTGCAGGCCTCCTAATATTAAGTTTTTTTTTATGTTTGAAGAGTAGCTAACGAGCATGCATGCTATCTAATGTTAAGCAGCCACTGCAGCCCATGGACATCCAAATATAACTCAAACAAAACTGAAGTTCTATCTGAAGTCCTATATACATGCGTCATTACTCCTTCGCCTCGCTGTAATTGTGCCCGGCAACCGCACCTCTCCAGCCGAAACACAAAAACTGCTTCACGGCAGATTATGAGGGCGGCGGCGGTACTTCCCCGGACGAACAATATTTCTACCACCTATTTCATTTGAATTTGATTATTGATGTCTATTGAATTTGAAGCTGATTACTGATGTCCATGGCTGGACGTGATCCTTTCATCATGTAAAATGTATATTTCTTTGCTGCATCCAATACTAAAAACATATGTTGCAACAACTTCTGTTTTCTATCCACAGCCGCTTCAGGATTTCACTCACCCCTGCTGATCCCTCCACCTCTTCGCCCAGTACCATCATTACCACCTATCCTGGCTTCACCACCCATCGTGTCGGCACCTGTGATCGCAGCACCCATAGTCGACACGCCTGTAGCGGAACCACCACCTACCTTAATACCAGTCACCCTTCCACCAGTTATCATACCAGCGATCGTCATTCCAGCGTACGTGATCCCCGAAGCGGTGATGCCAGCTCCCGAGGTTGAAATCGGTGCCGGCTGCGGAGAAATATTTGTTACGGGTAACGATATCGTCGTAAGCGGCGCCACTTACGTCGACGGTGTAATACCTGCATTGGGAGAAGTTACCTTTGGGGGATATGTACCCGCGAAGGGTACCGTCACTATATGCGGTTGTTTTTAAAGTGGTAACAGTAATAGGGAAATACGAAACGGTGGTAGCCGATACGACACGATACGGCTAAGACTCGTCGCGCAGGGGGGGTTCCGGGGTTCAAATGCCACACGCGTCCATGAACTTTCGACGTTATGTAGGTATTATAATTAACACTTTGACTGCGGCGACTAAAATTCGAAACGATCCACTCGTCGGGCGTGCAACACAACAGGCGTGTTTTAGTACGGCGGCACACACCGCATGCGCGCGAGTTGTATGGGTGGCTCGGAAAGTAAAACACGACAGGTGCGTTTGCCGCAGTCAATGTGTTAATTATCACTTGTTTTGTCGGTGAACTAATACATCGCGCGGAAACCTATAAGCCCCAGAGTTCTGTGAAGTTCTCAGATGTGCGTGAAGTCCTATCCACACTTGATCCGTTGCAGACTATGGCCGAACCCTTTTTATTCTGAGAGGAGACCCGTGCCCAGCAGTGGGAAAGTAATGGATTGACGAAAATGATGGCAATGATACCTGTATAATATCAAATAGCCCTAGAATAGCACGATTTCCTCTTCCCGGGGAGTACGTGGAAGTCGACTAAGAGATTGAATCCGGGAGATGGGCGAGTCTTTCTCTGAAGAAATCAGCGTCTACTCCGATCGCCACCACGGCAAGCGACGACAAGTAGAGACAGATATTTTTGGAGGAGGCTTTTGTCCAGCAATGGATTTCTAAGGGCTGATGCTGGAATTATTTATAATGATATTGATAAGGAAATTATAGAAATAATGTGCGATTCGGTTATATTAGTACATATGAAATAAATTGTTTTAGAAAATATTTTGTTTTTTTATTTAATCAAATATTTTAAGGTCTTCGAGCTAACGTCTTCGTTAAAACCTTCCATATGAGACTCTCCGGTATAGGTACATATTGAAGGGGTGAAAAGTTTAATAACTTTGTACTATACTTTGTCCATCCATCCATCAGCCTTTTAAAGTCCACTGCTGGACATAGGCCTCCCATAATCGGCGCCACTCCAACCGATCCTGTGTTTTCTGAATGCAACGGTCACCCGCTGTCTTCTTCAAGTCATCAGTCCACCTTGTCGGGTGGCGACCTGTGCTCCTTTAGCCTAGACGTGGTCGCCATTCGAAGACCATACTTTGTACCATAGTAATAATAATAGTCTTTATTGTACACCGATATAGATAAAATTATCAATACAAAAGGCAGTCTATCGCTAGAAAGCGATTTCTTCCAGACAGCCTTCATCATCCTTCCAGCCCTTCAATATTGGTACATATTGAAGGGATGGAAAGTTTTAGCATCCTTTTTTATAACTAAATCTAACGATAAAGCTGACGAGCCACTGATGGGAAGTAGTCACTGCCGCCTAAGGACATTTATAACACCAGAGGAGTCGCTAATGCATCGCCGGCTTTGAAGGAGGCCTCTTTTTGCACCTTTCCTGAAGAACCGCATGTCATATCGCACCGGGAATACTTCAAGAGGAAGGCCGCTCCACATCTTGCTCGTACGCGGTAAAAAGGATTTAAATGATAAGTGGATATTTACCATCTGACACAAGAATTGCTTCACGATGGATAGTGAGGGTAGCGTTAGCAGACCCAGACCAGCTATAGTTCAACCATCTGTAACATCCATTGCTACTGCTGAGAACTAACTGGAAGTGTCTCTTGCTTATCATACTCTTCATACCAAGACACAGCAGTAATTAATGCTTCTATTATAAGGTAGAAATAGGTGCAACGGTGATGCTTCCGGAGGCTGACCACGTAGCGTCCTATCACCTCTAAAATGTCATTACACCCCTTCACGTTACTTTCCGACTACACATATCTTCAAAACATGACGAAGAACTCTGAGGTATGTTTGATTTCATTTAGAACAATCATTAGGTTTAAGCAGTGATATCGTAGTGGTTAAGATTACGGCCTCTCAAGCTGGATGGTCGGGGTTCGAATTTCGCCCGTAACTCTAATTTTTGCTAAGTTATGTGCGCATTAGGAATTAATTATCACTTGCTTTAACGATGAAGGAAAATATCGTAGGGAAACCTACACATCTAAAGAGTTCTTTCTAAAGTTTCCAAAGGTGTGTGAAATCCACCAATCCCCCTTGGTTGCGTGGTGGACTATGGCCTAATCCTTCTCATTCTGTGAGGAGATCCACTGCACTGGTCCCACAAATGTTTGTTTGTTTACGTTTCTGTAATGGAAATAGCAAATAAAATTGCAGCCCAACTGATGTTAAGTTACCGTTATTTAACATCAATTGACAAGTAGATGTCGCTAACGGACATCTGCACTGCTCTGAATAGAATAAGTGCCATGCCTAAAGTCAATCACAGATGATCCCCTTGAAGGAAGTTAGAACGACTGTTATGCTAAGAAATAAAATTAGCTACTCACGATAAGACATTGCAATATTATACATATAATTACGTAACTAAATTGTTCAATTTTGATTATCATTCAGTCACGTTCATCTTAATTTTGATAACATGCAATCGATAAGAGATGAATAGTATAAAAGCGAATATTATATCACGGAAATTATAATTCACATTGACCACACGACAGAATGTCTTATGCGATATATATAATTTGCGCCGCCGTGCTCCAGGTGAGTTGTTATATTTATTAAAATTTAAAGTAATTTAGTGTTCAGATACAAAAAAAAATGGT
Organism: Phareas burnsi; assembly: GCA_018249415.1. Classification (NCBI taxonomy): domain Eukaryota; kingdom Metazoa; phylum Arthropoda; class Insecta; order Lepidoptera; family Hesperiidae; genus Phareas; species Phareas burnsi. Next base: position 7,171 of record DWKL01001865.1, on the reverse strand, counting down.
CATATCACACGTACTTTTAAAAAATCAAAAATCCTAAAATATAAGTAAATATTGTGTGGCTGAGCTTTAAGCAGTAGTTAAGATTCCGGCCCCTTATATTGGGGGTTCGATCCAGCACCCATCTATAATTTTTCGAAGTTATTTAGGTATTATATATTATTTATCACTTGCTTTCACGGTGAAGAAAATCGTCCTAAGGAAACCTGCATAACTGAGAGTTCTCTGTGAAGTTCCTGAAGATGGGCGAAGCCTTTCAATCCACACTTGACACGTAACAATGATGCTTCCGGTGTTGAACCACGAAGATAGTTACCTTTAAAACGTCACTTCATGGCACTTCACTTCTGAACTTCACATAACTTCAAGAACATTATGAAGAACTCTCAGATATATTTTATTTAATAACCCGTCGTGAAGCACTTTTTGTGTTTCGGTTGCGAAGGTGCGGTTGCCGAGCAAGTACAGCGAGGCAATCATATCAGTCCTCAGGAGTAATTATATTTACTCATGCATACGCCTCAGTGTATGACTCCAGACAGAACTTCAATTTTGTTTGAGGTTAGTTGTGGCTGTCCATGGGCTGTAGTGAGCACTTAACTATAGTACGACCGGGGAGGTACTACCGCTGCTCTCACAATCCGCCGTGAAACAATACTAGTGTTTCGGTTGGAGAGACGTGATTGTCGGGCACACTTATAGCAGTGCGATCATCTTAGTTCTCAAAAGTAGTGAGCCCCTTCGTCTACGGAAGACCTCAGGTAGAGCTTCAGTCCTGTTAAAAGTTAAGCGTGGGTATCCGTGAGCGGCAGTGGCTACTTAACATTAGATCGTCTGGCCGTTCGTTTGCGTCGTTCTTCGTTTGTTCGTTCTTTAAGAATTAAAGAATAAAAATAAAATGTAATAATAAATTTAGGGAAAATAATGTCTACTACTCAAGTACATTTAACGAGATATCTCTTTGATTAATATTATCAATTTTTCGTGATTGTTTTAATGTACATTTTAATTTTACAGATATCATCTGCCCAAGTACTATCTTACGTGTCGAGGAATGCGATCCCGCAGCAAGCGATCGTTGCGAGCATACCAAATGGCATCAATAACGCTAAATCAGTGACAAGCAACAACGCTGTAACAGTTGCTAGAGTATCCAATGCCATGCCAGTCGCAAGCAACGTTGCTGCCGCTGCCAACCCTGTGACCAACGTTAATTTAGCCAATGGCAATCTAGTCAACGCCAATATAGCTGCTAGCAATGCCGCAAATGCGCCTAGTCATAACATAGCCAATCTTAACTATGCTGCCAGTTACGCTAATGCGGCAAATTACGCGAATGCCAATTACGCTAATGCGGCCAATTACGCCAACGCTGCGTACGCCAGTCAGAATGTTGCCAATTCGTATGCAAACGCTGTCAACGCTCCAACTAACCCAGCCAATAGTTATGCCAATGCGAATTTGAACAACGCCGTAAATGAAAACATAGCAGCCATTGCCAACGGCAATTTGCCAACGATTAATGGTAATATGGCAACGTTCAATCTAGGCACAAATGGCAACACATTTACCGTAACCAGCGGATCGCCCGGCGCTCAAGGTTTTGGGATTTCCGTCATCGCTGATGCGTTAGAAGTTGGTGGTACTGTTGCTGTGAATGGTCAGATACCAATCTTCGGTACGGTAGCGTTGAATGGTAACGTGCCAACCGATGGGTCGGCGTCGGTCAGTTACAATTGCGGTGGCAAGCAGCCGCCAGCCAACGTTCCGGTTTAAGTGGTATTAGTGTTTTTGGATAAGTTATTTATTTAAATTATTTACGTTTTAGTTTAAGATGTGTTTTGAATAAATTATCGGTTAAATGTTTTTATGTTTTTTCTTACATTTCCCAAGTTTCCAAGCGCATACTTGCTTGCGTGGATATTTTTATGTTTAAAGAGTAGTAAACGAGCGCGCAAGCCACTTGATGTTAAGTGGTCACTGCAGCCCATAGAAACCCGCATTTGATCTCAAACAAAACCAAAGTTCTATCTGAGGTCTTACGTACTACTCCTGAGGACTAAGTTAATCGCCTTTTTGCAAGTATATTCGGCAACCGCACCTTTCTAACCGAAGCATAAAACTTCTTCACGGCGAACCATGAGGGTATAAAAAGATTATTACGTTTTTTGTCTTAGTCCTCGAAGTATTGATGCATCTATATGCGATCTCAGATAGAACTTCAGATTTGTTTGAGGTTAGATGTGGGTGTCCATGGGCTGCAGTGATAACTTAACATCAAGTGGCCTGCTCGTTTGGATATATTCAAACATATAAAAATACAAATCCACAACACAACTTATAGAATATACCAGCAGCGTATATAAAACTCATGTTAGTAATGTTTTTCTTTGTAATGAATGCTGCAACGATGCATACAATCTGATATTTCCACCGGCATCCATGTACATCGATAACCAGCAAATAGAACAGGAGACTTTTTGTTTTTATTTTAATTATGTAACGAGTACTCACGATTTGCGGTTGTGAACCGCAAATCGTGAGTACTCGTTACGTAATTAAACATGTATAATTTCCGCCATAATATTAGCTTAAAATCATATTTTTTGTTTTTTTTTCATATTAAAAGGATAATCTTCAAAAATACGCAACCGTTCGGCGGAGAGATTAGTTTATGTGAGATTATTTTCTTTTATGACTAAAGAGTAATAAACGAGCGTGCAAGCCATTTGATGTTAAGTGGTCCCTGCAGTCCGGACACCCACATCTGATCTCGAAGAAAATTGAAGTTCAACCTGAGTTCTACCTACGTACGACGTAGATGCGTCGCTACTCTTGAGGTTGATGGTCGCTTCGCTGTAACTGTGCCCGATAACTGCACGTCTCCAACCGAAACACAAAAACTGTTTCACGGCGGATTCTGAGGGCGGCGGTAGCACTCCCCTGGAGGAACTATAGTTTTACCACCTATTGAAATTACCATCTATCTTTTATTGAAATCCTCCTTGTGGCCATACAGCGGATGTAGAGAGGCTCCGGGATCTCCAAAGGAACGCACCGGTGTCCTCTTGCGCGACGCTTATTGGTTTCCTCCTACGGTATGTGCGATCACAGTCGCCATCCCGACTCGACCGATTAAGTATTAAGTAGAACTTATTTAAGAAAATTATCCTCTTTTTTGACCATTCGAAAAGTGATTATGATTACACATTATTGCTTCAGAACGACAGATATTTTCTCTCGCACCGTTTCTTAGTCAATATTAGCAATATTTGTTTGTATTGAATTGAATAAAATTCAATTTACATTTATTTCTAATATTTTTATTTAGAAATATACACATTGGTTGAATTTCAACCACAGATTGAATTGATTTGATTGAACCACTGCTGGTCATCGTCCCGTAATTGGCGCTACGCTATCCGCCCCTATGCCTTCTGAATCTTACGGTTTCCCGCTGTCTTCTTCAATTCAGAGTCCACCTTGTTGGAGCGATTTGTGCTTCTTTTGCATAAACAAATCAACAACGGTTCCCCAACGGTTGTCGGTATACCGAGCGATGTGGCCAGCCCAATACCACTTCAGCGTACAAAGTTTGTCTATGGATTTCATCATTACCAATTTTGTACAGTAAGGAAATATCAAGCATAGCTCTCTCTTAAAATTAATATTTAACTTCGAACTTTTGATTGTCGGTAAAACTGTATCTAGTTCGACGGGGTAGGAGCCGCTGCCGTCCTCATCATCTGCCGTGAAGCAGTTTTTGTGTTTCGATCGGAGAGGTGCGGTTGTTGGGTACACTTATAGCGAGGCGACCATTTTAGTCCTTAGAGGTAATGACGCATATAAGGACGATCTTAAATAGAATGTCAGTTTTAAATATGTTTATATATGTTAAGTGGTCTCTGCAGCCCATAGAGACCATTTAACATCAGGTGACCTGCACACTCATTTGCTACTCTCCAAATATAAAAAAAACTGTCAACGTCAAGCACATATTAATCAAATGTGTGACCAAACAGACGCGCAGATTAGAGATTGTCGCTAAAGAATTTTAAAATGTCAGATTGGCTGAATGAGTTTCGAGCTGGCCATTTTGTTAAGACATTTTTTTTTTATTTTGTATAATAATGTCATGATTATATGTACCCATATTATTTAGCAAATGAAAACTAAAGTTCTTTTTGAGGTCGTACATAGATGCGTTACTACACCTGACAACCAAACGAAAAGACAAAAACTGTTTCACGGCGGATTATAACTGCAGCGGCAGTACTTTCGTATCTTGTAATGAATTCGTTTTAAAAATTTAAATTGCTTCGTTTTAAAAGGTTAAAGTTTTTAACTGATTTTAGAAGAATGTACAAATGTCTATAGGAATGTAAGTAATGAAAGTTTAATAATTACACAACAAACAAAATTTATTCAATAACGACTGATAAAAGCTAATTAATACGGTAGAGGATTGCATCCGCAATTGCTTGCGAGCGACACCGTGCCACCCGCTGGCAAGATGCCTTCAAACGTTACGAAGCCAATGATTGGCACGTTGCCAACGACCGCTGTCGATCCGCCAACCGGCAGCTCGCCCGCGACAGCCACGTCTCCGTAGCCAATCGGAGACACCGCGGAGATTGGCAACCCGGACAGAGATAGGCTGTTAGCGGCCGCAGCAGCGACGGGGCTCGCGACGCTGTTAGGGACTACACCGTTGGCACCTAAACCGTTGCCAATGGCTAGTCCGTTGGAGATTGGCGCGCCAGGGCCAACCCCATTGGGAATTCCGAGATTGCCGCCGTAACCAATCGCTTGGCCAAACGCACTCTGAAAGGAAAATTGATTATTAAATTAGAATTCATGTAACTTTTTACTAATAAATGTTATTCAAGAATATTTTGTCTTGTTCTAGTAAGTTCATAAATGACGTCGATCGAGTAAGACAAAACATTGTTTCACTAATTAATGTTTAAATAATATTTAAGAGGGTATAGTGGGATAGGGGGGATTAATAAAGGGGATAGTGTTTATTGCGACAGTATTTAATTTTTTATATGAGAAGAGTAGCAAACGAGCGTGAAAGCTACCTGATTTTAAATGGTCACTGCAGCCCATGGTCTCTCACGTATAACCTCAAACAAAATTGAGGTTCTATCTGAAGTCGTAGGTAAATGCGTCACTACTCCTGAGGACTAAAATGGTCGTCTCGCTGTAAGTGCGCTTGGCAGCCGCACCTCTCCAATCGAAACACAAAAATCGCTTCACAGCGGTTTATGTGGTTGGCTATAGTACATCCCCGGAGGAATTATAGTTCTACCACCTATCAAAACTCTACTTGTCTTCGTCCATCTAACACCAAAATTACACAAATAATTGGCAACACACTTTTGAAAAACAATTTGGATTACCTGAAGCAAACAAGCAAGGAAACAAACAAACACAGGACAATTCATGATTCTAATAATCGTTACTTAACGTTTCTAACAATAAATAAAGTCTGATAGTCATTTTCCCCTCCTTTATTATATATCACGCAGTTTGCAATGTGTTATGCAATCATAGGCAGATACGTGATATCATAATTTTACGAAAGAGTTTGTGAAATGATAATCGATTCGTAGGAAACGGTAGATTGTGATAAACGTTACGTGAATCTTGATATGGAGTTTGGTAGAGAATTGAAAGCATCATCAGGGTAAGTTGATTTGAATTTGCGATTAACCATTGTAGAGTTACAGAGACCATAGAAAAGGATTGAAAGTATCATTAGGGTAAGTTGTTTTGAGTTAGCGATTAATCATTATGAGTTACAGAGACCATAGAAAATATTTGAAAGTATCATCAGGGTAAGTTGATTTGAGTTAGCGATTAATCATTACAGAGTTACAAATACCATAGAAAATATTTGAAAGTATTATTAGGGTGAGTTGATTTGAGTTAGCGATTAATCATCATGAGTTACAGAGACCATAGAAAAGAATTTAAAGTATCATCAGTGTAAGTTGATTTGAGTTAGCGATTAATCATTATGAGTTACAGAGACATAGAAAAGAATTTAAAGTATCATCAGGGGAAGTTGATTTGCGTTAGCGATTAATCATTATGAGTTACAGAGATATAGAAAAGAATTGAAAGCATCATCAGGGGAAGTTGACTTGAATTTGCGATTAACCATTATAAAGTTACAGAGACCTTAGAAAAGGACTGAAAGTATCATCAGGGTAAGTTTATTTGAGTTAGCGATTAATCATTATGAGTTACAGAGACCATAGAAAATAATTGAAAGTATTATCAGGGCAGGTTGACCTTGTTTAATGATTAACCATCGTAGATTTAACGTAGCCTGATGATGCTCTGGTGCATATTAGAGAATTGAAAGCATCATCAAAGTAAGTTGACTTGACTGAGCGATTAACCATCGTAAATATAACTTAGCTTGATGGCCAGACCTCGCTCAGTTATGAAGGGAGACCCGTACCCAGCATTGGCACATAAAAAAGGTTGTAACCAAGTGACCATGATTAAGTTGTCGTTCCGTGTTCGAATCCAGGATTCAGATTTTTCGAAGTTATTTGTTACCAAGTGACCACGATTCAGTTGTCGTGCCGCGTTCGAATCCAGGATAAGCACAGATTTTTCGAAGTTGTGTGCGTATTAGAAGTTAATAGTAATTTGCTTTAACGGTGAAAGAAAACATCGTGAGGAAACCTACGTGCTTCAGAGATCACCATAAAATTGGCAAAGGTATGTGAAATCTCACAAACCGCACTTGGTAAGGGTCGTGGACTGTGGTCTAACCCTTTTCATTCTGAGAGGCGACCCGTGTCCAGCAGTGGGATAATATTGAGTTGATGATATTTTTTATAGTATAACAAAGAAGAAATAGCGAGCGAGCTTACAGTTCACCTTCTATTAAATGGTAATTGCTGCCCATGTACAACTATACTAGATTACGATAGATAGATAGATTGAATACCTATCCGAGAACAGCCTCCGAGAAGTTGCTACTCTTGTGGATTACATTGAAACACCACGTGCAAGAATTATGTTAACCTTCGTAATTCCTTACCCTAATCTTATTTTCTTATCCCTTTGTATATAAATATAGGCAATTCAAAAACCGCAAATCGTGAGTACTCGTTACATAATATAAAAAACCTTTGTATATTGTCGAGTA
>DWKL01001864.1:0-13708 GCA_018249415.1 Phareas burnsi | reverse complement strand
GGAGGGTTATTAATTTTTTATGAGATTTTTTTAGTGTTTTAATGAGTGGTAGAACTTCTGTCCCACCGGGAAGATACCAGATTTTAAAATTAGCTGTCAAGCAATTGCTCTGTTCCGATCAGAGAAATTTGGTTGTCGAGTACATTTACAGCGAGGCGACCATTTTAGTTCTCGGAGTAAAGACACATCTACATGTGACCTCAAATAAGGCTACTCCTTTTTGTGTTTAGATGTGGGTGCCCTTAGACTGCAGTGACCACTTAACATCACGTGATCTGCATGCTCGTTTGCTACTCTTCAAACATAAAAAAACAATACTTGTTGCCTGTGGACATCTGTAGGGGATCTCAAATCTCTCGGAATCTCCTCACGAACGACGACGAAGCTTGAAACACTACGTGGAAATGCTTCCTTTATCCTTTAAACCAGAACGTACTAACAATTCTGTTGTAAGGCAGAAGGTGTAGGTGTAGGGTTCTTCCACCTACCATTTGAGTGCAAACTTTCAGTATTCATTATTCTAATATACGAAATAAACGGATTTATTCCTCAAGTATCGAGGAGGATGGAACTCACCATCGGCAAATACCTCCTCGATATAACGAGTTCGGGGGCAACGGAACTTAAGTAGTTTATTGTTTCTGTTGAAGTCCTTCAAAATATCAACTCGATTGCGAATTCTCTGTAATATTTTAAGTATGCTTCTCGTTATAATTAATAAGCTTTGCGTTTCGAGGAGGTCGGGGTTTAGATGGCCCAATGATGAAATTATTTCTACTGTTGTCGAGTTCTGGTCTGACGTGAGTGGTAATTATATACACCTACACGAGACGTGCTAATATAGTCGGCATAATATCAACACGTAGCCGACATCGGTTAACCCGTCAATCGTACTTGGGATCAATAACAGACACCTGAGGGCGGCGGTCACTAAGTGACAGCTGTCAAGTGCACAGCGTGCTCGTTTGAAATTTCGCTGAAAGTAAAAAAAGGAAACCTATATAAACAAAATAGTACTGTACTTCTCTCTTAGGTGGCCACAGATGCGTTACCCGCGAGGATTAGATTGGAATTTCTCGAGACTTTCCAGTACCATGCCCTTCGAAGCAGCATACAGCAGCGTTTTATACTGCTTTTGTAAAGCAAAACTTACTTGTGAAGTCTACCAACCCACACTTGACCAGCGTAGCGGGCTACAACATAACCTTTCCCAGCTGAGCGGAGACGCGTATCCAGCAGTGGAACGCTAATGGATTGGCGATGAAGTGTAGAGAGAGCTTAAGGTGTGGGCGAAAATTTATTTACCGATAGGTTTATGAGTTATCCGTGAATCACGGACGCCCTGCCGTTTGTTCTTTATCTCACATGATCCCTTACGTCATTGGATGATGCGTATGTTAATTTATAACGATTCGGCGATGGGATTAATACTTTGTGGTTTATGAACTTGGTCGGAGATTATCACGGGCAAGGTAATCTCGTTGGTAAAGTTCACGAATCGATACTGAATTATTTTGTTGTTTGATCATTGCTTTGGAATACATGAATATTAATGATTGTCTCGTTTCTTAAAAAAGTACCAAGAAGCGAAAACTTAAGACCACGAAATGTTTTCCTTTTAATTTTCAAATTAATTGTAGTATCGACAAATTAAAATCTCATAATTGTAAATTAATATCATTGACATTATTTTGGTTTTCAGATGTGATAAATCGGCATTGTGAGCAAGAATTATGAACATTCTTGTACATTTGATTTATTTTTGTATATTTACCCTGCTGGCGAAACGCAAGACGTCATACCCAATACTAGCACATCGGTGGCGCGGAAGTATGAGATTTAAGGAATTATAATTGAACTTAGAATTGTTTTTGTGAGCTCCTTTATGTTGAATTTGGCCTCCCTTTTTCACATTTACGTCTTAAAGCTAGCAATTTTTTTTTTCATTATGGAATCGCCTATTTCGAAATAATATTTGTATTTTTATGTTTGAAGAGTAGCAAACGAGCGTGCAGGCCATCTTATGTTAAGTAGTTACTGCAACTCATCAACACCCACATCTAACCTCAAACAGGACTGAAGTCCCACCTCGGGTCGCAGATAGACGGTTACTATTCCTGAGGTCTAAGATGGTCACCTCGCCTGAAGTGTACCTGGCAATCGTGCCTCTTCATCCGAAACACAAAAAATGTTTTACAATAGTTATGAGGGCGGTGGTGGTAGCTCTATATTACGACGAACTATATTTTTAGCAGTTATTAAAATATGTATTCATTCAGATTAAACAGATTCTTTTGTAAGAAATATTAATAAACAAAATAGAATCCTTTACCTATCGTTCGCTATGAATGTATGTAAAAAGGGAGAAGTCGTCAATATGTCTCAAACGTCATATAAAATCCCACCGGGATTTTCATAAGTAATATTTTTAAATCGCCCCAAAAGGCCGTCAAAAGTCGTATTACGTAAAAATCTTTTTTATATAAAAATCTAGAAGCGAGCTCCTGGTAAACTGAACTATTCTCGGAAGCCGAAACTCTGCACGGTGAAACGAAATTTCACGATGATGTAGAAACCAGTTAGGGACGCGAGAAATGTCGATAACTGCACAGAACTGAAATTGAAACGTCATCAGTTGAAACCCTTTGTTCTACATTCGGCTCGAAGGCCAAACATTGTGCGGACGCCGTATTGAGTTGAATATAATGCACAGTGGAGTATGAGATGTATGAAGCAGGAGATATAATATCCTCGTCCCAGCACACCTGCACACGTTGTGGGAGATCAGAAACCTATGAGATGCTTACGGCGACCGCATATGGGTCCGCAAACTAGGCACGGCCTGGTCTTCTAGAAAGGATGAAACTCTGTGGACTTCGCGCAACACGCGGCACTAAGCCATGTGGATTGTGGAAGCGTGTAGCAGATACACAACTTCTGTATCGCACACGGTGATGTGACGTAGAAAAAGACCTTCGGTGGAATTTTTAGTTCCCACCTAATAATTCAGAAGCATTCTATTGTATTGGACACGCTTCAAACTCCTGAACAGACGTGCAGTTTTCCAACGGCGGGAAACTTTTACTTCTCGAAGCAAGACAACTTTCTAGTTATCGTTAGATTCTTTGTATACTTTGTACCGACTGTCACAATCAATTTGAGGCGAAAGAATGTTTTCAAAAGAAACATAAAGAGGAGTACGTCAGAAATACTTTCATAGAATCTTCAAAATATGTTATTATCTATAATCCGACAGGACATATCCTAACTTAACGAGAACTCTTCGAATCGAAAAGAGAACGTCCTTCCCTGCCGGGCCTGGCATACCCTACGGCACTAAACTGCTGCACCCTCCCTTTCGCACCACGGGGAGAGTGGCGGAGAGGGGTGGGGGGATGGGTATTCGGGTCTCTTGGCTTACCTTTTTTTTCCGGGCTTGTTCGCTAGTAGATGAACACCTCCTGCCTGTAATATATTTACACATTATATCACAATATTTATTAAAATATTATAATATAGTGCGCAAGTACACAACGCAACCCCACTGTTTAGTGGTTGGCTGGGGTTTACCTTAGCCCTTCCGTTCGGCTCAGCTGTTGTCCTCCTGATGGTATCTCGTAATTCTTAGATAATTAGTTAATAGTATTATGGATTACTTTGCGGAAATTCAAATTATAATGTTAGGATAAAACTAGTTTGTAACAATCTGCAATCAATATATAAGATGGTATATACTTTATTAAGGAATGCTGTATGTACTGCTCTTCCTTTCATGTAGGACACATGTAGTCCACTACGCTGGCTAAGTGCGGATTTGTGGACATCACACACCTTCGAAAACTTTACAAAGAACTCTCAGATGTGTAGGTTTCCTCACGATGTTTTTCTCTACCGTTAAAACTAATGATTATGAATTTCCAGTACGCACTTATTTTCGAAAAATGGAAAGTGCCTGCGAGATTCGAACTCTGGACACCCAGTGTGAGGGGCCGGAATCTCAACCATTTCACTGCTTATACCTATCACAAATTATATTTTGTATTGCTAATAATGTTAATGTTGCAACGTTACTCCAAGGAATTAAACTTAAATTGTTGAAAGTGTATTAATAGCACCAATAAAGACCAAGCGGGGTGATCAAAAGATTCCTTTTCCATATTTTTACAGAGAGGTCACTGCAGCCCATGGACACCCACATTTAACCTCAAACAAAATGAAGTTTAATCTGAGGTTGTACGTTAATGCGTCACTATTCCTAGAGGACTAAGAAGGCGACCGCCTCGTTGTAAGAGTACCCAGTCACCGCATCTCTCCAAGCGAAACACAAAAAACTTCCTACGGATTATGAGGGCGGCGGTGGTACTTCCCCGTATGAACTATAGTTCTACCATTTTTTTACATTTGCAAAAAATAACACACATCAGGCGTGAAGTCGTGACTTGGACTTTGATAAGAAAATAAAATAATGGATGTTTATTTTTAATTCGACTAGCAAATACAAAAAAGGCGCCAAAGATTTAATTGCTCAATTTGGACCGACATCCGCCCTGGACGTCTATAAATAAATGCTTCGACGGGTGCAGTACGCACAAACTGTTTACATTCCGCGTGTTTTATGGCAAACTCTTTACGACTGCAGTATGCTTTCCAGTGCGTTTTTCAAACACTCGTTTACATTTTTCGTTTACGCAGACCGGAGTTGGTGCGCTAATTAATAATGAGGCATCAATGACAAAACGAACTATTTACAAACGAAAGTATACCCTTATAAGCCCTTTTATTATCAACGCTGTTCTCTATTATTGTCTCTGCTATGCTCTGATTTTCTCTCAGAATGACATAGGTTAGGACATAGTCCACTACGCTGACTCAGTGTGGATTGGTAGACTTGACACTCCTTCCTAATATTATAAATGTTCGTGGAGGTAGCTTTCAAAAGTACAAGACGAATTCTAATTTCAATAAATAATCTACTTTGAATAATAATATTGTGACTGCAATTGCTTTTAGGCCCCACTGTTGGGCACGGGTTCATCCTTGCGTTTGGGGAGTACTGTATCATAGTCCACCACGCTGCTCCAATGCGGATTGATGGAGATACAGGTTAGTGGCAAATTTGTGTCCGGTGTTTTTAAACTGCCCAAAAGGCCTCTGACAAAGTTTAATGACTGCTCCGACGACGGTTAATTATAATGACCGGGATCGCCAGCTTAATGTGCCCCCGAAGCACGAAAGCACGCATGAAAGTATGCCACTATTTGCCATTTTGCAGTAACCCCAATTCCCAACCGCGATCTACGTTGGTTAGCTTTGTAGATCGTTTATGATCTATGCAAACCGCAGGGCTATGCGCGCATCATAATATTTACATTTTGATAAATTAAACAGACATGACGTGAACGTCATGAATATGAATTACTTATGATCCCAGATATGTATGAACAGGATTATTTATGACAATACGTCCAATACTTAGTCAGCGTGGTGGACTATGGTCTAACCCTTCTCACACTATGTGGTGCCCAACAGAGGGAGAGTAATGGGATGATGATGATCATGAAACTATACATGAGGAGATGTAGAAAGCCAAAAATTCTAGCCTGAATATTCGGCGCCAATTTCCGATCGTCGCGGCGCTGACCGACACACCGGGCATTCCAGTGTTGGACAAAAATAGACGGTCTATCGATAGAATCGATAGACTATCGGGTTGCCCCAAATTAATTGTACTATCGATTGCGCTCTGGATAATATCGATAGTGAATTTAGTCAGTGACAGGATTATAATTCGCCCTGAGAGTTAACACCGCCGCGCTCATAATCCGCTGTGAATCTATTCTTGTGTTTCGATAAGAGAGAATACTTACAAGCAAGGTGACATCCACATCCAACCTCAAACCAAACTGAAGTTCTGTCTGAGGTCGTACATAGATGCGTTATTACTCCTGAGGACTGAAATGGTTGCCTGGATTGTAAGTATACCCGGTACCCACATCTTTCCACAAGAATAGGTTTATGGCGGATTATGAGTGGCGGCGGTGGTATCTCCCCTGTCGAACTATAGTTCTACCGCCTAAAGAACTGCCATAGTGAGACAGAAATAGGAGTGACGTTGGTTCCTCTGAAGACGAACCGCATAAAATTAAAACTTTTTAAAGGAGTGAGGAATATCGATACTAATATCGATTTCGATGATATTGATATCGATACCATGTTCTCCTCACTATTGTAATAAGTCTAACAATCGATACAATCTAAAAGGGTTTAGAACTTATGTCGAATTAACCGAAGTTATCGACCGTCGACAAATGCTATCGATATAGTACAGATATAACACGCGTGGCTTAGCGTCACAATACCGATCTGACTGGCAAAAGGTTCCGAGTTCGATTACCAGCCGGACATTAGACAAAATTTAGATTTCTATTTTGCGTCTGGGTGATTCTGTACTCGTCTTGGTATGTGTCCATGGCACCCACGACAAGGAATCCTAGTGTGGAGATATGGGTGTAGAGAGCGTTATTATTATATCATATCTGGCTTCACGAATTCCCGCCTACAGTCCACAAATTGGATGGACACGAGAGAAAATTCAATTCACATTCAATGCGAAGTTAATATTTGAGCAGAATAGTCATGAAGCCATTTTCAAATTGAGTTCAAGATGAAAATTATGTAGTTTGTTATTGGACAAACATTTCCTGGCGGTAAAGAAATCTGTCAAGAAAAATATTTTGTACATACAGATATTTTGATTCTGAATAACTTTTAAAATAAGATTGAAGTCCTACCTGACGTCGGACACAGAGGCGTTTTAACCCCTGAGGATTTTTTTTATGTAAGAACAGTAGCAGTCAAACAGGCCACCTGATGTCAAGTGGTTATGTAGCCCAAGGATAACGACATCTTACCTCAAACAAGACTAAAGTCGTAGATGCATCACTACTCTTGAGGGCTAAGATGGTCACTTCGCTGTAAGTATACCGAACCAACATACCTCCCCAACCGAAACAAAAACTGCTTCATGGCGGATTGTGAGGGCGGCGGTGGTACTTCGACGGACGAACTGTATTCCTACCACCTATTGAAAGTAACATTACCGGGCGAGGAAACAAAGGATTTTCTTTTCCTTCATGGGCCAGCGTTGTAAGCGAAGTCGAGTTCTTCCCAATAAACTAGAACCTCTTATTTCAGACGTGGACTTAACGAAGTGGAGCCGACTGAGGTGCAAATTAATTTAGGTATCAATCATAGGTAACCGATCTCTGGCTCAGTCCGATTCAATTAGTCACCGCCATATCCAATCAGCGTTGACCATAGACAAAGTAGCCAATTAAACTCCGGCCACTACAGGTATTATATTCTACTAGCTTTTACCCGTGACTTCATGTACGTTGTTAAAAACATGAAAAAAGGGAGATGATATAAATAATGGAAAATGAACAAAACATTACAAAAGAGTTGAAAGATTCATTGACAAATTAAATTAATCGAAATTTGTAACTGCAAGCAAATCGCAAAAACAATTGATGAAAGCATGACAAGTTCGTTAAAGCTATCAAACGTATTCATATCATTTTTTTCTAATATATACCATAAAATTTAACGGGTCGTAAGGAACAGGCAAGGTCTCAGGGCCACACTCATAATGCACCCTAAGGCAATTATGGTTTTTTAGTTCGAGACATGTGGTAATCGGGTACACTAACAGCGAGGCGATCATTTCAGTCCTCAGAAGTAGTAATACATATACGTAACGATCTCAGAAAGACTTCAGTCCTGTTTGAAACCTCAAACGGACACCCATATATAAACATATATGGGTGTCCACAAGCTGCAGTGGCCACTTAACGTCAGGTGGCCTGCATCCTCGTTTGCTATTCTTCTCACATAAAAAGAATGGCTGCAATCCCTTTTATATCTGCCTACTGAGATCGCGTCTCTGGATGAGGCATGAAATATACTCTACCACGCTGTTCCAATGCGGACTGGTGGAATCAATACGAATTAGTGACCAATCTGTGTCGGATGTTTTCCAACCACCCATAAGGTCTCTGACAAGGTTTAACGTCTATTACCCAGTAGTAACAACAAATTTGCAGCTTAACGTGCCCTGCGAAGGACGGAATCGTGCATAATGTATAGCCAGTTACGATCATCTACCCAACTTCCGACCGCGCTTCACGTTGTTTAACTTTGTAAATCGGTTATGATTTACGTAAATTCCGGGGCTATGCGCGATTCCCGGATATCTGCAGCCAAGCCTACATAAGATTGAAGTCCTACCTGACAAGCGCATATGCGCTGATATCCCCGAATAAATTGTAATGCCCATCTTGGTGTCTCTCCCGTACTAAACCTTTTAAACCAGAACACAGTAGTGTTCATCACTGTTGTTATAAGGCAAAAATAGGTTTGCTCATTGGACCTCCTCAGTCAAACTAGGAAGGGTTTACAAGGGGTGTGTTAAGGCAGATTATTTTTTCGAGGGCTTCCATTTTGGTACACAATAGTTCTATTTTTTTTAATTCAAGCTGATGCCCACAACTTCGTCCACGTGAATAAGAACCACTGGCCACACCGCGCGCCCGCATCCGCGTGTTCGGTCTCATTTCGTATACTTTTTGCCCAAACTTTGTATCCTAATTGCTGCGCACATAAGAATAGTAGTGTGATGTTACATAGCCTAAAACGTACCTCAACAAATAGTTTATCTGATGCAAAAAGATTTTTTGAAATCCGACTGGTAATTCCAGAAATACACAAACACCATAAATAAACACACAAACTCTTCAACTTTATTAAATTAGTATAGATAGCTTAGTAGCTTAGCTTAGAAATTCTAAAGCCTTGATATCCACGAGCGGTAGTGACCACTTAATATCAGATGAGCTGAGTTCTCGTTTGCAACATTCAAAAAAGAAGCAGGCTCGCGTCGGACCACGCGCGGCGAAGGGTTCCGTAATCCGGATGAACGTTCACTTCGCAATAAAAGTGTGTTTCCAATTTCTATAGCATTCAACGACTGAAGGATAAAGTCGGCAGCCGCTAAACTCAAAATAGTGTCAAAATATCTCATATCACAAAACTATACGACATATCTTATTTCCATATATGAAGCCAATTTCTTTTGAAGGTATTTTGAAAGTTGTAAAGGTAGTAACCTTGCGATAGGTGGCAGAACTATAGTTCGGGAGGTAGCTCCGCGATTCTCACAATCTGCCGTGAAGCAATATTTGTGTTTCGGTTGGGCAAGTGTGGTTGCAGGGTACAATTATCATCGAGGCGACCATCTTAGTCCTCAAGTAGTGACGCATTTACGACCTCAGATAATGCTTCAGTCCTGTTTGAGGCTAAAAGTAAGTGCAACCCATGGTGCAGTGACCACTTAACATCGAGTAGCCGGCACGATTGTTTACATTTTTTCAGATTTGTTTACCCTTTATTTTCAATATCTTCACGTAGTTTCGCCATAGGGGCGGGGACGACACGGAAAGGCATAACAATAAGGAATTCAAATTAATAAATAAATCATAATGATTCCCTTTTATCCACTTGTCTACGGAACCCTAAAAATGTATGAAGAAAATTATAGATGACTCGCTAATAACAAACCGATCATTGCCGCTATCATCCGCCACCGCGGCTCTGTGGGATCCAATTAGTTATAGGGATATCGAATCGGCTTAGCGTCTTCATTTCAATTTGCCAATCGCTATGTTATTCCCTATTCGTTTTGTTGTCAATTAAATTATCCTTTGAGCATCGACATTTACGGATTATTGTAATACCGTTAAGGGATTATGCGTTTTCAGTTTTATACCTTTTACTGTATCAATCTGCTATCCAGTTAATTTTATCATTGCCATATCTTGGGCCAGCGTGTTGGATGTTCTGACCCAAAAGTAATGACATTATTAATATGTGAGTGTAATTAACTTTTTAAATCATTGGGTATAAGTTTATTTTTTTCAATTAAAATCGAAACAGGAAGTGTTATACAAACATTTAAATCGAATTGCCTATTCTGCTAATTGATACAAAAGTTTGCTGATTCGCACTTGACCAGCTATGACTAACCCTTCTCTTTCTAAACGGAATGACATACCCAGTAGTGGGATCCGCTTTCTACACTCATAGTCACATTAGTATTCCCTGTGTCGTGGATGTCCTGAACACATACAAAGATGAGGACATAAATGCTTAGATCTAAAACAGAAATCTAAATTCATAATTTAGGCGTTAGTATACCGAGGAATCGAACCCGGAACCCTCTGCGTGTCAGACCGGTATGCTGAGCATTGCGCCACTTGGGTTATTATTATCACACACACACACACACACGCCACATTATCAATGATGGGCTAATATTGATGTCTCAAAAACCATGTCTCGCGACATTTAAATAATAACATTATTTTCATATAAATTATATTACACATTTTAATTTGAGTAGTATCGTTGACACAGTAAATATTTACTATCTTCATTATCAACCCATTAATGTCCAACTACTGGGCACGGGTCTCATCTAAAAATTAGAAGTGTTAGGCCAACGTTCACCACGCGGGTCAAGTTGGTAGACTTCACACACCTTCGAGAACTTCACAAAGAATATTTGCTACATCTTTGCTTTAACGCAAGTGACAATTAATTTCTAATACGCAGATAACATCGAAATCAGAGTTCTGTGCTGGATTGGAACCCTGAATACCCGGCGCAATAGGTCGGAATCACAACTCCACGGCGTGATGATTTCAGTGGAGCAACAATCAATGGCGACCTCTACGGATCACGTGTTAAGTCGGTAGACCGAGAAATCGTTCGCCCGGCGCGTCCATACATCTAACAAACTTATCCGCGGCCAAATTACAAACGATACCTATTGTTTTTGAGAGTTCCGTAGCCAGATGGTAAAATCGGAACCAAGTAAGCGTCTGTTCATCTCTCGGTATGTTACCATCGTTTCACTCTGATACTTTTTGCCACTGTATATATTTTTATTTTTAAGTGTAGCAAATGGTAAATGATCAATGACTGAAGTGCGGTCCAACTGTAGTAGATGCGTAACAACTCCTGAGGACTAAGACGGTCGCCTGTAAGTGTACCCGGCAATACTAGAATTGCTTCACGGCGGATTATGAAGATAGCTGTTGTATCTTCCCGGACGACCATTAGTTCTACCGCCTTTGTATATATATGAAATAATATTATAACACATGTAAAAACATCATCTGATAATAAAATTTTCTATATGACTTTTATTTATTTAACTTAACAGTATTTTTTATGTTTGAAGTGTATCAAACGAGCATGTTCCCACATGATGTGCGTGGCAACTGCAGCCCATAGCCAACTACATCTAGCTTCAAACAGTAGCAGTAGCTTCGGCAGTAGATGCGTCGCTACTCTTGAGGACTAAGATGGTCGCCGAAACCGAAACGCAAGAATCGCTTCAAGGCGGTTTGTGAATGCGGCGGTGGTACCTCCCAGTCGAACTATAGTTCTACCAGCCATTATATGGTAAGGATACGTATTTCTTAAATCGTCAAAATTACTTCCCTACCGGTCCTCCTCTAACTTTTGAACTAAATTGACAAAAGTACAATTTGAAAAACACATTCAACGAATTTGAGTTCGAATAAGTAATGTTGAGTGCTTTTGAGTTATGGGATATGTTCGACTACACGCCATATTTTACCCACCCCCAATGGATTTGATCCATGGGCGGCAGTGACCATTTAATTTCAGGTGGACTCGTTTGCTACTTCTACGCTATGAACAATATGACATGGTAAAAATCAGAGACATTATGTGGAGAATGCTATAGATTTAAATCCAGATCTCCGACGGAAATTCGAAATGTACACCTGGCATATAAGTGCTTTTGATATCTTCTTGCATATGCAGTGATAGTCTCGTGGGTAAAATTCCGGCCTCTCATTCTGGGAGTCCGGCTTTCAAATCCTGCACGCTCCTCTGATTTTCGAAGCTATGCCCGTATTAGAAATTAATTATTACTTTCTTTAACGGTGAACACATCTGAGAGTTGTCTACAAAGTTATCGAAGGTGTATGAAGTCTTCCAATCTGCAATTGGTTAGCATGACCCTTCCCATTCTGAGAGGAGACCCATGCCAGCAGTGGGACATTAATGATGATGATACCTTCCTAGCATCGTAATTTTTGAAGAAACTACACTACCCTGACCGACGCTATCTACTCACAGAACGAGTTACATAAACATAAATGCGGTTTGTTCTGTGTTTCCGACGTTTTGTGGAACGCGTGCACGTGATGTGCGCTAATGGACATGAATTTACCACAAAATGTGAATAAGTCCATTCTTGTATACATGTATACGCTGCTCTGTTCTCGTCTGCCTGTTTGAACACTCGTTTTCAACTATTCGCACATAAAATTAACAGATTTTGATATGCTTTTATAATCGTTAAAATGGCCAGAGCGGCATTTAGTCAAATATATAATCTGAGATATAATCATACTCCTTGCTGACAGAACGCCGTATACATATGTATGTCGAACCATAGAGACCTTTTTCAGATCTTAGTCTGAAGCATACGTAGGTACACACGAGCTGTACATTTGCAAGTTTTGTCTGTACTCTGTGGGTACTAATTGCCGTATTTTATGCATACAATCTACCCCAGCTCGCAACAGGGATGCACCCTCGTAATCCGCTTGCCCTTAGATGAGTCACTGCATCGAATATACGCAAATATACTAACGTATAAACCTCGACGCGCGCATAATCCTAAAGTATAAACGTGAAGCACGCGGCGCCCCGCGGCGTTCGTAGATCGTAGCCGGTCAACGAAGTTAAGCAACGTCGGACGCGGTCGGAAGTTGGATGGGTGACCGCTAGTGTTAATTTTAGCCACGCTTCCGTGCTCCGGAGGGCACGTAAAGCTGTCGGTCCCGGTTGTTATCATTGGATAGCAGTCGTTAAACCTTGTCGGAGGCCTTCTGGGCGGTTTTAAAACATTCGACATGGGTTGGCTACTGATTCGTGTTTCCACCAATCCGCATTGGAGCAGCATGGTGGAGTATTCTCTAGGATTTCCCCAGTTACGGGAAGAGACCCGTGCCCAGGAGTGGGGCGTAAAAAGGGAGCCATAAACTTCGACGAACCGTGTGGCGTAGCGGTGAATTGACGCGACACGCAGTATGTCGCATTCGATTCCTGGTCAGCAACATCTTAAATGATGACTACAGATATCCATTCTGAGTCTGGGTGTTTGTGTATTCGTTTTCCATGTGTCCATCGCAAGTCACGTACATACTTGTATGTAGACTTTTTCTCAGTAGGTACATGTAATCATTGAGGTTAAACTTCTAATAACATGTGTAAATCAATAAAAAAAAAACTCAGACTATCGACTACGATAACGACTATACGATACTGTGTCGTCAATTTAAACGGTGAGAGTCAAGACTCCGCGACACGACAATTTATCGTGACACGAAATCTCACTGTTGCACGGCTACACGTCGTATCGTGTATTTTTGTATAACATATTATTAGCAAACGAGCACGCAGTCCGCCTTATTGTAACTGGACACTGTCGTCCATGCGCATCTTTAATCAACCCCGTATAGTATTGAACTCGTACCAGATATCGGTCACAATTTTTTTTATGTTTTATGAGTAGTAAACGAGCGTGCAGGCTACCTGATGTTAAGTAGTC
>DWKL01001863.1:0-13712 GCA_018249415.1 Phareas burnsi | reverse complement strand
CTCCAACCGAAACACAACAACTGCTTTACGGCCGATTATGAGGGCGGCGGTGATACTTCCCCAGACGAACGATTGTTTTACCACCTATAAGATAACTGACGAGATATAGGAACTGAGGTCAATTACAGATGGGTTGCTTAAATAATACTTACAAATCTTAATACTCTGAAGAAATAATACCTGATTACAAATAAATTATTGTCTCTGACGACTACGCTGGAACGTTTAATACAGCATAAAAAGCTAACAATAACCTTTTTATAATGCTAGAACTTTATGATAGCGTCACCACCATGTATATTTCTATTTCCTATCCATTGTAGCTTAAAGTACCGCCCTTCAAAGGACATGAACGGCGTAAGCTTAATCAAACTTTTCCGCACTGAACCCCAAAAACAAACTCCATCAAATATTATCACTAGATCGCTACCAATCATTTTGTGACCAACGAGGCGTGAAATAACGAACAGTTAAGTATTTGGTGGGTAATTTTAATTAAGAACAATTAACATTCTCGCTAACAATGTTTGTATGATATAAAACTGATAGCTATTTCCTGTTTTAATTGTGGCTGCTGAGACGAGTATTGTTTGGTGCTTGTTAAAATTGCCAGCCTCAAAATTGTATGGAAGACTAACAGTTTGGTAGCGACTTTACATGCGTTGCATTTTATTTGTATGTTTAATTTATGAATTTCTCTAATATTATATTCTGATTTGATTGAGGTCTAACTAAATATTATTTAGGAATTTCGTTGGAATAACGTTAATTTTAAAATATTTCAATTGACTCAATCGATGAGAAATTAAAAGTTTTTTATATTTGAAGAGTAACAGACGAGTTTCCACTATATCTAATATTAAGACGTCACTGCCCACGGACACACATCTAACTTCAGCTGAAGCCCTCTCTGAAGTTAAACGTAGATGGTGACTACTCTTAAGGATGAAGATATCTCGTTTGAAAGTATACTTATAGCAAGGCGTCACTCTTAGCTATCTTAGTCATTCCGATCGCGTAACACATGCACTCCGATCGTGTAACACATGGACATAAAGTATCGTTTATCAATATTTCCATTTTTCACAGGATTTTTTATAAATAATTAATTCATCACTTACAATTTCAGTAATAAATTCTCGCCAGTATCGTTATTGCTAACAATGTATGAATTGTTGTTAGTATGTTGAGTACTTCCTTTTCTGGTAATGTTTTACGTAAGGTCAGTTCCGATTTGCTATACTATGTATTCCCCGCGAATTTGTTCCAATAATTCCACTGTTGTGGCAGCCTAATGCGCAATGACAGTGTAGTAATTAGATTTCGACCTCGTGTGCTATCGGTCCGGGGTTCGAATCTCAGATACCACGGCATGTTGGATGTGGGTGTCCATGTGCCGCGGTGACCACTTAACATCAGGTGCCCTACATGCTCGTTTGCTACTTTACAAACATAATAAAAACATAAAAAAAATCTATTCGGTAATCGGTTTGTTGCAATTAGGTCACAGCTCAATAAAACCGTCAAATATACTTAATGGAGAGAATATAGTCGTTTTTAATGCTATACCAATTTTATATGGTATACCTACTATACACATTTATAGTTTTATGTCAGTTTTATGTAACGGTTACCGTCAAGGCATCATGCACTCAAACCAACGGGTCACTAAGTATCAGGGGTCATTGCACCGGTTGGAGGCCTCAATGTAATCCCATTTTAAGGATCAAGCCAGGGAATAAGGCCCTTAGAACCTAAGACTAATCGTGTAGTGACTTTTTGTAGAGTCGAAAATTAATTGGATCTTCAGATTGAAAGAAAAACAAAAATAAATAAGCGTTATTTAGTTCAATTTATGTGTAAATTATTGAAAAGAAAAAAATTACTACAAAATATAATAACTGATGATAATAATAATCATTTTTTCAATGACCAATAATTGCACGAGTTTCGACTTTTAAAATTATTTTACCACAAATTACATAAATCCAATTTAATAAAAATAATAATGAACTGTTATTAAATATAAATAAAATTATTAAAATTATTTAGCACTCATTGTTTTTCTATTTCACTTGTCTGGAAATAATGCAAAATTAACGTTTTTAACACAGTCCGGCACGAAACGTCGAATCGAGGTCGAATCGTGTGTTGAAAGTAACCCTCACGAACGTAATATGTAAGACCTTTTTACGTTTCATCAACTTGCTTCACTGCGAACATGGGAGCGGCAAGCGATAACAAATACATGGTAGAACTATAGTTCGTCCGGGGAAATATCGTCGCCCTCATAATCCGCCGCGAAGCAGATTTTTCTCGGATGGTGAGGTGCGATGCGGTATATTTGCAGCGAGGCGACCAATTAAGTCCCCAGAAATATTTACGCAACTATGTAGGACCTCAGATAGAACTACAGTTCTGTTTGAGGTTAGATGTAGGTGTCCATGGGCTACAGGGACCACTTAACATCAGGTGGCCTGCTGCTAGTTTGCTACTTTTCAAATAAATATAAAAGAAAGATGTTGCTTAAAGTATAAACTAACGGAATTGAAGGCAACGTTATTCGAAGAGGTACTGAAACGAGTTAACTTTTTAGTTACATTATTTACATGAACCGTGGTAGCAACAGCTGTTATAAGCCCACTTCTGGACGTCGTCACCACGCTTAGCATTGTTTATGTTTACAGTAACCTCCACAAAAAGACTATATAAATATATAAACTAAAGAACTATTATTATATTCTACTTTATATATATATTTTTTTCACGTATTTTCCTTTATTCTAGGGTTGTCTGGTAGAGATCGCTACCAGCGATAAGACCGTCTTTTGTTACATCGTCTTATGTAAATTTTACGTTTACCGTACTAAACTAATTTTTGGAGCACAATCACGAATATTTGTAGTGTATTATATTGTATTGTATTTGTATTGTATTATGTTATATTTGATTGTATTGTATTGTGTAGTATTTGTATTTTATTGTGTTATATTGGATTGTATTATATTGTGTTGTATTGGATTGTATTATGTTATGTTGTATTGTATTGTGTTACTTACATTATATTATAATAAAAAAATCCAATAGTGTACAGAATTTTCTTAATGCCATTAATACAAAGCTCGTAGTAGAACGAAGCCTTTATTCTACGTAAAATTGAATCGCTACTGAGCGGGTTTTGTGGAAGTTTATATTATTGAATATGCGATAAGAAATCTGGGATTTCTTTTTGAGCCCTTTGTTATAACATGCTGGAATCCGGCTTAGGTAAATAGCGTGGTTACGGTGGAGAGGGGCAAGGTGGTCACAAGGTTTGAAACACAGGTATGAAATATAGGGATTTGTTTAGAAACCGTATTAACTTTTTATGTAACTGTTCAGCGTTATTTGAACTATTTTGATGCAATGGTAGTAAGTAGAAAGGAGTGTGCAATCCATATTTTTTTTATATATATGAAGGCTAGCGATAAAACCTAAGGGGATAAAAATTAAGGGAAGTGGTCACCGTCGCCTATGGACATTTGCAACACCAGAGAAACCGCCAATGCATCGCCGGCTTTGAAGGAGAGCTCTTTTAGTACTTTTTTGAAGAACCCCATGTCTGATGGTAAACGGTCACTGCCAGTTAAGGACACACGCTACTAACTTAACTTTTATAATAATATAATGTTAAACTTAATATAATTATGTATAATGGGAATCCTTATTTCAGTATCGAGGCGGAAATCTACAAAATATAGTTAACCTTTTTAGGCGGAGATCAGGTTGTCACACCTCACAAATGGAGAAAGGAGTAGAGGAACTGTATCCGACCTTTGGGGTACCCACTGAAAGGATGTTTTGAATTCTGTGTCACAAATATTTAAAACAAAATCAATTACCAAACACGCCACTTACTACTTAAGAACACGAGAGCAAACTCGTGCGATAATATTAACACAAAAATGGATTTTCAAAGAAAAACAAATGCAAGGAGGATAATAAAAAAGAGAAATATGCTGGCATTATTATGTTAAATGGAAAAATGAGACGTGGATTTCAACACAGTTCATTTTTTTTATCTTCGAAGAATAGCAAATGAAAAAAGAATAGCAGGATGCCTGAATTTAAGGGCTCTCTGCAGCCCATGAACACCCATATATAACCACAAACAAAACTGAAGTTCTGTCTGAGGTCGTAGAGAAGCGTTACTACTCCCAAGGACTAAGATGGTCGCCTCGTCGTAAGTGTGCTTAAGTTCAACACAATATATTTAAGACGAATATTACAAATAAAAGACCTATTCTAATGAATAAAATAAATAAACAAACCCTATTCTAATTATTAAATATTATATACATACCACCTTAACCCTTATTTACATAATTACATATAATTCTGACGACGGTCGTCGTCATATTGTTGTACGAAATCACCATTTCGCACAACTATTTAATATTTAGCTTTGATTTAGCGTTTCCCGTTGGTGAGTTCGGGTCGGAAAAAAATTGTCTAAAGCTAATAAATAATCTGTCAAAATCAATATCCTATTCAAATGTGTCCTTGAAACGACTTCGCCGACGACTTTCTTCGTCTACACTAGGTCAGTGTGTCATCACCTTAATAGAGTCGACGACATCTGCTTCTGAATTCTGAACTCACTTTTATGTGGTCCGCTAACAATAACTTTTACTTATGGTCTCGATTTCAGTCTGACATAGTTTCCCATTCAGGCCACTGGTGCTTTTTATTTCAAATATTATTATTTTTTCTAAATATCACACCTTGCGAAATATTGATATTTAATTTTTCCGGCGTAATAAATTCTTTTTTTGTAATTAAACCTAACTAAAGGCAGACAGACGGGCCTGATGGTATCTTACCCTCGTCTATGGACATTTGCAACCAGAGAAATCACCAAAGCATCGCCGGCTTTGAAGGAGAGCATTTTGCACCTTTTTTGTAGAACCTCAGATCGTAAGGGAATACTTCAGGAGGAAGTTCGTTCGACATCCAGCACGTACGCGGTAAAAAGCAACGCGCCACATGAAGCGAATTCTATAAGGTTTCCGACCATTCTCTATACCTCAAATTTCAAAATACAGATTTTAAATTCGCAAAGGGTTATGAAAAATCAAAATCTATTAACTAATTAGTAAGGGTAGAAAATATGATTTGACTTGAGTTACTGAAAATGAGAGTAGGTGCTGAAGAGGAGGATAATTTCGTTGCAGATGTTGATAGTGCCGGAGGTATGTATCTCCCATACATAAAAGTGCGATGAGCTGGAGATGCAAGACTTTTTCTCGTGAAATTCGCTGTTAACGTGTTATTATGACGGGTAATTAAACCTATTTTAATAGTTTACAGCGTTTTCCTAAAAGTCGGTAATATTAGCCTAATTAAGTCTGGCTAAAAATCCGCACTTGGCCAGTGCGACTTCACGCACCGTCAAGAACTTTACTAAGAACTCTCAGATATGCAGGTTTCTTCACAATGTGTTCCTTCGCCGTTAAAGCAATTGATAATTAATTTACAATACGTACAAAGATTCTAAAAATCAGAGGTGCGCGTGGAATTCGAACCCCGGACTATAATCATTTATTTGTTAATCATGATTAAATACAATCCGATGGTAGCAGTCGTTGGAACAAAAAAAACAAAATACAAACGTATTTATAAACCAATTTGTCTCAGAATATTTGGGTACATCTAATTAAGGATTTCTTTTACTAAACAAATGCGAGGAACGATCGAGTCATTTGATTTAATGGTAATTATTATGACAGGGCACTGACGTAATCACAGGGCACTGGTGTAAGACAAGTTGTCGAAGAACTTGACTCCTGCCGTGAAATAGGATCTCTTCTAACGTTGTTATTCATTAGGTTCTTCAGAACAATTTCGTTGATAACCCGAGACAAGTAATTTTGACCTTGTCAAAAAAATGAATGAAGTGAAGCAGTGATTAAGATTCCGGCCTCTAACACTGGAGGTCCGGTGTTCGAATCCCGCACGCATCCATTATTTTTCGAAGTTATGTGCGTATTAGAAATCAATTATCGCTTGCTTATCGGTAAAGGAAAACATCGTGAAAAAACCTGCATGCCTGAGAGTCTTCTGTAAAAGATCTTGAAGGTGTGTGAAGTACCAATCGGCACTTGGCCAGCGTGGTGGAATATAACCCTCATTCTGTGAGAATAGGTTGATGATGAAGAAAATGAATAATTTAAAACGCACACTCAACGTATCAAGAAGACCACTTCGAGGTTCAACTCAAGAGTTACCATCGGCACATTTATTTCTGTCTAACAATAGCAGTGTTAAATGCTGCTGTATTATGGTTTAAAGGTGTGCCAAGGGAGAAACAGAACACGCGTTCCGTTATGCACGTATTTATAAAGAAGTAATAACTTATTGCTTGGTACTTTCTTGATAAAGTCATCACTGTCACTAGATAAAGTCGTCATTGATTTGATTTGATTGATTGCTTGGGTGGAGATTCTATCTTTTCACAGCGCTAACTTCAAGCAATTACTAAACTATATAATAAAAATGTCTACTTGAGTAGTGATTTTTACTTAAGTATTCACTTTTACTTCTTTATAAATACGAAATACTACGTCCTCAAGCATGACGAATCTGTGGCCGCCATTAAGTATTACATCAATCCTAGTTGGGGTTTATAACGGGTGTCCATGGGCGATATTCACCAATTACCATTTGGACTGCCTTTGCTACTACCATGCTATAAAAAGTAGTTCGACCTAAAAAGTAGAGTATTTAAACTGATATGCTTCCAAATAACGTAGAATAATTCAAATGTTTAATACGATGTCATATTGCAGCCATAAAATTAATTTCAATTGAACCCAACTCCAAATTCGAGCGTATACCACAAACTGTTCAGTATGTGAATGAAGTAACTTTGTACCGATGTACTATTGCGACAGCATTGCGGACATTGCATGTAACCCTTAGCCGCTGTTGGGCAACAACTGGGCAAACTAACGCGTGCACCACGCGTAAATTTAGACCCTAATCCCTTATAGTAGCGTTCAAAATTGATCGATGGTCACCAAACGAACTGCACGAACAAATTTGTTACATCCACGAAGCGTGTAATGTGAAATCGATCTTGCTCAGTTACGTTTAAGTTAGTTTTAGATTGTGCCAGACAGTGCCAAAATTCTACCGGTTGGTTATCTAAGTGATGAATCGAACCGTCGATAGGTTACTGTAGAGCCCTTAGTCGCCAATACATAAACAAGGCCCGTTACAATCGTGCGCCCAATGAAGGCACGTTGCACAATATCTATAAATAACGTGTTAAGATTGAGAATTGCACGTACTAAGTGCCGTCGTTGTATGTATGACCACTTGAAATGATATTACTTTATACTGACCTGTAGCGAACTACCTTTTGCTGCAAACAATCAGTAGAAATTTCAATGTTTTATTGGTGGTAGAACCATAGTTCGACCGAGAAGGTACCACCATCGCCGACCTCAGACCACCGTGAAGCACTTGTGTTTCGGTTGAAGACGTGCGGTTACCGGGTACACTTACCACGAGGCGATCGTCTCAGTCCCCAGAAGTAACATATCTATGTAAGACCTCAAATAGAACTTCGGTCCTGTTGGATGTTAGATGTGGGTATCCATGGGTTGCCGTGACGTCAAGTGGCATAGACGCTCGTTTGCTACTCTTCTAACATATATAAGTATATATTAATGTTAAGTGCACGGTGTATTTTCATTTTAATTAAGTGGATTTTTGTTTTAAACAGAATTCCTCCGATGGATTTGCTGGAAGGCATTCCTCAATGAAATATGCAGCAGCTTTGTGCAAAATTAATAATTGTAATAAATGAATAAAAACGTCCCACTACACCCTTCGAACTAGAACAGTAGTTTTCAATCGCTGTTATAGACAGAGACAGGAGTGACGGTGATTACGGATCACTCGCACCGAAGAGTGTTGGAACTCTTAGGTGTATACGAAAATACAACCAAAAATTACTAAACGTCTTATGTAACATGTATATAGTCAAATTGTTGCAACCAAGTGCCAGGGTTTAATGTCATAAGCCATTAACTGGGTAATTGCTACTCACTTCACTGATGAAGGAAATTATGACATCCGCGAACAGTATCGACTCCGCGAACAGTATCGTCAGTTTCAAAATTATTTAATAAATTGCATTGTGAAAACAAATAATGAAGAAATAATAGTTGGTTTTTTTTTCTAATTTTCATTTTTATATTATCATCGTGTTTGTGTCCGAAGGAAAGTGACAATATTAGCTGGTTTGATCCGGTCTCTTCTATTTTATTTTTCTTAGTTACCTTACCTTTCCTTTAGTTACTTTATATTAAATGAATCTGTTTTGTAGAATTAATGTTGTCACAATATACTCTTGTATATAACATAACGGGCACACATATATCGAGGCGACCATCCTAGTCCTCAGGAGTAGTGACGCATCCATTTACAACCTCAAACGGAACTCCGTTTTCGTTTGAGGCTGAATGTGGGTGTCCATGGGCTGTGGTGACCACTTAACATCAGGTTGTCTGCATGCTTGTTTGCTACTATACAAATATAAAAAAAAAATTAAAATACAAAATGAATCATTGAATCTCTCTATAAAAGAGTAATTTTTAAATCAAGTGTTTATATTATGGCAAACATAAATACACTCAACAGAAATTTTACTTCTCAATTCATTACAATCAACTCTAATTAATCTTTTCTCGTATGTATTCAAAATCGCATGTCAACTTTTATCCAGCCTTTCTCTGGCATAATTTGCAAGCATTTGCGTATTTTTCTCTGCAAATATTAACTTGCGTACCCAACATTTTGTTTCTTTTTTATTTTACGGCGACGACAAGCGGAAATGCAGTTTATCTGACAGCTGCATTTATTAGAATCAACTGTACTTAATCTTTTTATGGTTGTATTCAAATTGGTATTTAAATTTTCATACAGCCTTTCTCCGGCATAATTTGCAAGCATTCGCTTATTTTGGTCTGCAAATATTATCTTAGGTCATATGTTTAGAAACCGGAACATCTGCTTTCACCTCGTCATGGTTTACTCTACGCATAACAACATTTTAAGACTAAACTTTAACAGTAATATATATATAACTATGTTTTAACGTACAAAAATAAAGGCATTTAACAAAAAAAAACAATGAAATAATATTACCATCATCATTACCGACATTCATAACTTATATCCTCTATACTTCAAGCTTTGCAATGATGACTGATGATGAATTCAATTACATATAAATAAAATAAAGAACAATGTCTCTGTATCAACGTTAACACAAATCAGACCGATAGCTTAGGCGCCGCCGTATAGCCAACGATGTGTCAGAGTAAGCCAGAAAAAATGTTGGCGATTCAAATGCCGTTCTCATAAATTTGTACTTCGATTTTCGGTTCCTGGCTCCATACTGGAAAATCGGTATTGAATGAAATTATTATCAGAATGATGTGAAAATAAGCCGATCATAAAAAAATCGGCAGACTAGTCATTAAGTTTTTTTTCACCTGTATCTCTTTGTTTAATAATATATAGCTTAGTGGTTAAGATTCGGGCCTTTCACACTATGTGTCCTGGGTTCGAACCCGCACGCAACTCTAATTTTTCGAAGTTATGTGCGTATTAGACATTAATTATCACTTGCTTTCATGGTGAAGGAAAATATCGTGAGGAAACCTACACATTCGAGAGTTCTTTGCAAAGTTCTCGAAGGAGGCAAAGATACCAATCCGCACTTGGCTAGCGTGGTGCACAATAACCTAGCCGCCGCACACTCAGCAGTGGGACGTTAACAGATTGATGATGATGATTCAGTAATTACGCCACGAGGATGGATAAATAATGATAAAATCAAAATCCAAGCGACTATATAAAAATGCTATTTAAAATAAACTATCATTAATATTACAAAGCGTACGGAAATGTAAAGCTTGATGTATAGAGGATATTAGTAATGAATATTAAGTAAGAGAACTGGTTATTAGCAGGTTCTGGAACGAATAGCCTTATTGAGGAAACTCGTAAATCACTCACTAAAGTACAAAAACGATTGTATGGTATGTATAAAGATTAAAAGTGTCAAGAGTAAAGATTATAAGCTTACCCTGATTTGAGAGGTGGTACAGCTATAGTTCGTCCGGGGAAGTACCACCGCCGCCCTCGTGATCTGCCGTGAAACAATTTTGTGTTTCGGTTGGAGAGGTGCGGTTGCCGGGCACACTTACATAGAGGCGACCATCTTAGTCCTCGGGTGTAGTGCCGCATCTATATACGACCTCAGATAGAACTTCAGTTTTGTTTAGGGTTAAATGTAGGTGTCCATGGGCTGCAGCGACCACTTAACGTCAAGTGGCCTGCACGCTCGTTAGCTACTCATCGAACATTTAAAAATGGCATTTTTAGTAATGTAAAAGTTAATTTTAAGTACTACTGGATAGATTCTAATAATTCTTTCAATATTAAAATTATTCCAGATCCTGATACAGTTGATTTTGGTTATAGAATGCATTACCATCGCCAATATTTCTATCCTTAGGAGAAGTGTAATTTATAACTGACTTCAGAAAATGAGGTTCTACTATCTAAGATTATTTTAAAATATTTTTTTTTGTTTGACAAGGTACACTTCTGAGGTGGTCCCATTCTTACCAAGCGAGGATCTGATGAAATCTCAAGGATATCGAGAGAATTGTTCAAAAATGATAGGCACGTATATATGTTTGCTGATTTTACCGTATCTTATTCAGGTGTTTGTGCCTGGGACCAATCATCTTATGCTGCTAAGTTGACATTATTCCCATACTCCTTAGTGATTTGGATTTAGAGGATAATACTGCGATTTGTTGAGATAATCTATTTAGTAATCTTGGACAGACGTGCCAGCAGATGGAGCTGATGTTGATGCCGATGTTGACAGACCTAAGAATAATTTTAATCAAATTAACGTTAAAGATTTATCTATGAAGATTTGCTTAATACTAACCTGCTGGACTATCTGCTGATAACGTTACATAATAACATAAATAATAAAAAGTTTATCAGTAAAAAACGTAAAAAACACTAACTGACCTCGAATGTATTTTAAGAACTGAAGTAGTTTTGGAGCGCCGACGTCAAAACTATCCATATAACCAATATTCCATTAAAATTATTTCTTACTGTGTAATGATTTTGAGGACTGTTATATTTTGATAAAAAGTTTTTATAATTCACTCATAACCTATATTAATCGTATTTTTTTATGACGAAAACTGACGAAAAAACTCCAAAAATTTTAGAACATCAAAACTTTACAAATTTTACATGTTACAATTAGAACATAAAAAATTTACATTTTACATAGTTGTAGTTAATAAGTGTGGCGGTAGTGCCAACGCAAACGCACCACGGAGAAAGGAGAATCAAGGAGAAAGCTTTTAAAACATTAGTGGTACACAATAAATTCAAAATCTAACATACAGTAAGGAGGAAAGGGAGAAAATGTGGATACTGAACTCTACCGTAAATCATTACATGTAGAGCTTTTCCGTACGATACTGGCTTCCTGTATTGTCTTGGAAGTTAACAAGTGGTCATCAGATCTGTCGAACAATGCTCTAAGCAATAGGGTTGTCACATCGAAATTATATTGAAAGCTTTAAATAAATAACGCTTTCTTCACGCGTCAAAGATGCTATAGATACATACAACATCTACACCCGGAAGGACAGGCCAAAATATTATTTGAATGTCTACCTGGACGAGAATCGAACCCGGAACTCTCTGTGTGTTATACCCTTATAATTATCGCTGCGCCACGCGGTCTTTCACAACTCATATGGAAAAGTTATTTTGGAAAATGAAATCATCTCCAGTCATAGCTTATAGTTAAATGTAAATGAAAACTCAGTTATTTAACTGTACCCAACAAAAGCAATGACTTGGCTCCAATTTTTATACCCCTGTGCTGAGCACAGGTTTATATCCACAACTGGGGAAGGCCAAGAGCATACTTCACCACGCTGCTCCAATGCGGATTACTGGAGATACGGGTAAGTCCCCATACCGGTGTCGAATGTTTTCAAACCGTCTTCAAGGCCTCCGACAAGGTTGAACGTCTGCTATTCAATGATAACAACCAGGACCGACAGCTTTACGTGCCCTCTGAAGTACAGAAGTGCGCATGACATTTAGCCACTAGCGGTCATCCATCCATCTACCGACCGCACCTGACGTTGCTTAACTTCGTCGATAGGTTACGATCTACGCTCGCCGCGTTTTAAACCAATGACCTAGTGGTACGAATTTCGGTACCTCATACTGGAATCCAGGGTTTGACAGGCGCGTCAAATCTTTTTAAAAGCATAAATGTTAACTTACCAATCTGCATATGGCCAGCGTATAAAACTATGGTCTAACACATTTCTACTATCTGGGGTCAGTAATGTTTGATACACTTAACATAAGATGGATTGCACGTTTCATGGCTGCCTCTATTACATATAGTAAAAGAAAGTTAAAAAGCATTAGAATTGTCTTCGCTTCTGATTGAGCCTTCTGGTGACACGCGAGCTAAGTCTCGCCGAACAAATAATTTTCGCTGTGTAGCGAGGTAATTCTACTAGTGTCTTGGATACACTTCCGCTAGGCAGCGGTTTGGCTTATTCATTTATTTTATAATTTGTAACGGTAGAAGAAATGATTTGACTTGACTTCGTGAAGAGAAGGGTAGTTTCGCTGGAGGTGTTGGCGGCGCCAGAGGTGAGAGATACAGAGCTATTACTTACTCTGAATTTAGTTACAAAACTGTATTGTCTTTAATTAAAATAATTTCAATAGTGTTTTTTAACGTCCATGATAAATGATTTAATCAAATTATGGCAAAATATTGATATATAAATATTTGCTTAATGATTAAACTTAATATTAACATTTGCACTAAAGTTGAAATTAAAATAACCCATTGATGGATCGATTGACGTTCTACATTGGATTGTCAAACAAATCCTTCTCAGATCCTGTCACGTTGCACCAGTGTGCTTAATCCTGGAATATAAGGTTTAAACGTTTTAATTACACGATTCAAACGTTAAAGTTCAACCCTATCGATTACAGTTGTATCTAGTTCCCTTTGAGCGGCTAATGACTGGTTGATGTGTGCAATTGTTCTGAACTCGCTAGTCATGGGGACAGACCGCTCATTTGTACCGACTTTAGCTTTATCTAGGGTTAACATTATCAAAGAACTGCAGGGAAAATGAAAATACACTTAATAAATTAGTGCTAAAATAGAAAATCCGATTAACATAACATGAATAAAAATATTAAGCGTCATTATTTCAATTTAATGTTTGTTCATTGTTACCTTCCATCCAATCTATCGAACAATCATTTAAAGTCTACTGCAACTTCTAAATGTTATGCAAGTAAGTAACGTAAGAACATCAAATATGTAACGCTTATGCCTCTTCTGGAAATGGGGTTTTTCTGATGAGTGATTGCATTTTATAAATATTTACGTAGGAAAATGTTGATGTCAAACCACTTGATTTAATCGATTCCTATGACATCCACTGGAAGCTTGGGAATTATATCATTATATTACTATTATAATAACACCACTTTATGATACTATTTCGCAGGAGAACTTCCAACATCGAATAAAATGGTTGACAGTCCCACGTTGGTCGCGAGAA
>DWKL01001862.1:0-13712 GCA_018249415.1 Phareas burnsi | reverse complement strand
AAAATATTTAAATATACAATTCTAGGTGGATCGTTTTTTGGGTCCAACTGCCAAGCAGCATCACTGGCTTATACATAATAGCAGTAGTGTTTACACTGCTGTTATAGTTTGAAACATGTTGTTATATTTATTAAAGTGTAATAAAGGTTTAATATTAATAATACGCATTGGTATACTTTTTTTATGTTTCAAGAGGGGCAAATTAGCGTGCAGGCCGCCTTGATGTTAAGCGGTCACTGCAGCCCATGGATATCCACATTTAACTTCAAATGGGATTGATGCCCTATTTGAGCTCGTGCGTTGATGCGTCACCACTCCTGTAGACTATGAAGTTGAATTCGCTTGACTTCACACCTCTTCAACCGAAAAACAAGTATTGCTTCACAGCCGATTATGTGGGCGGCGGTGGTACCTTCTCGGTCGAACTGTAGCCCTACCACCTATCTAAACTTACTCGACTATATGCCTCTTTGGTACTTATATATATACATAAAAAATACAGTCCAGTAATTTAGTGTTGATTATGGTGCGTACCGAGCGAGTAGACGGGAACCGATTGACCGAAGGGGCGTGTATCGAGTGGTCGAGTGAACAAATGACAATAATTGGCACGCACAGAGCCACGACATCGCAACCCTCGCCGCCGTCACTGAGTTCAATTGACTGGTGATTTCAATTAATGCACATCGGTGAGCTCACCAAGTGCGAGTATTCGTTGAGCTGTTTCTGGATAATAGCACCAGACATTCACTCAAAATGTCGTTGGCAGCTCGCTCCCCGTGAATTTACGACGCTCACGACGACCAATAAATGCAAATTTTATTGTTTATGGCAGATTTAACGGCAGTGAACTCTTTTACCGATGCCGTAAAGTAATCCTTGCATTGCCCCACGAACAAATCACATGACAAAAAACAACAATGACCAACAGTGCAATACGACAGTTCGTAAACAAAATAAAGCTCATTTTTGGCGTGACGACAAAAGCACCACAAAATATATCAATCCACATGACTGATATACAATAGCCTCAATAAAGTTAATATTGATAGTTACTATTTAAATGTTACATAAATCATAGAGTTGACAAATAGCTCAACCACGGTGGCTGTGATATATACATTTGTTTTCACTGTAGACACTTTTATTTTATTTTAAATGACTAAAGTAGAATTTGTTGTGCATTATATTGTTAAGCAAACTATTTTCAAAGATGTGCATTTGGGTGAAGGAAAATGTATCCCATTCGGTCATCCCGATAAGATCCTCCTAATTTCGAGTTAAACGTAATTAAAAAATTACAGTGATTTTTTTTGATTGAATTAACACATTGACTGCGGCAAACGCACCTGTCATGTTTTACTGTCCGCGCCACCCGTGCGGCTCGCGCGCTTAAGGTGTGTGCCGCTGTACTGGAACACGCTTGTTGTGTTGCGCGCCGCACGGATGGACTGTTTCGAATATTAGCCGCCGCAGTCAACGTGTTAACAGGTTTTGATGAATTTCGTGTCGTTTTTTATGAAGCTACAGTCGATTTGATGTCAACATCGAACGGTTTGGTCAATTAGTAATGATTTAAAAAACGTAAGTCTATTTGAATCTATACACATAGATATTCAGACCTTTAGTGATGAATAGTTAAAATAGCTTATAATAATTTTCCGCATTCAGAAGTAAAGAGTTACATGAGAGATTATATTTATACATAATTACGCGTAGTACGAATATACGGCTGTACTTTTTTATATGAAGGACGGTTTGCAGCATTATCTACCACATTACTCTCCTGGGTGTTACACGAGCGTCTGTTTAGTGTGGTTCTTTTTTGCTGAATGTTTTTTCGTAACATTATACATATAAATGTTGAACACCTAAGCGTTCTAAATGGCTGAAAGAATAGGTTATTCCACTATAATTCCATTAAAGGAGTCTGTTATCTGTTACATATATTATCAAGCACAAGTTATGAATTTGTTTCATACTTTCTCGTATACACTTACTAAATAGATAGTTTATATAAGTTTTGGGGGCAGTTTTAAAGTCTCAAAAATGTTGTCCCAATTTTAAAACTAATTTAATTTTTGTGCAAAATCCTTCAATAATTCCGGATAAATAGCTTATGTTTAAGTACCTCCAACAAAGCTATTCTTTTGTGTGCATGTTTTGGGAAAATAGGCCATTTACTTCTATGATCTGACTGCAATGAAATATTTTTAATAAAATATATATTTGAGTTTTGGTATCGTGGAAATAAGCATAATTTTATGTACATGTATAGATTCAAAGAATTGTGTACAAGAAAATTTCGCATGTGTTTACGTAATTAATAATATAAAATAAGTAAAGCTCCTTCCAATTTGGTAAAGAGAGCGATGAAGAGCGGAGCCTGCCCGTGGCCGATAAGACTATTAAAAGTTACGTGTTCAGCCGGCCCGGTGTCGACTGATACATCCGATCACTTCGAATTAAATGTTCTATGAAGATTTCAAATCTACCTAATTTTATTATCTTAAAGAAAACGGACTTAAATTCATATTTTAAAAGCTTTCAATGCCAAAATATCGTTATTCAATGTCGATTCTGTACAGAATATAATTTTCAAAATAGATAATTTTGTAAAAATTGTAGAAAAGTATTTCTAGAATAATAGTTTAGTTTATGTTAGTAGAGTAATTATCAGATATTATGCGAGGAAAAGGCAGCAGGGAATTAAAAATTTAAAGTAATTTGACAAAAAAGTTAGCAATACTTTACGATACTTTTGAAAAATGTTCTTCATATTTATTGTCATAATATTTGAATATTTATTTCCACCTTGAGTGATGTATGTAAAAAATTCAACAAAAAGTATACCTCGTCTAATATAAAGTGGATACGGACGATTGTTTTGGTCACATTTTTGTTTACATTTTGTCCCAAGGCACAGCACTAGAGCGCAGTACACATCGAGCCACATGGTCGCACACACTTCAAGTTACAACGTGGAACACGGAACGTGGACTGGAACAAAAGATACGTGGCGAGGGAATTTCGTTCAAAGCAATTATTGTGAATAGTGCTCACTTCAGCGATGGTAGAAATTCACGTATAAATCGCGTCACAGACCACAAACAAAAACGTGCATGTGGACCGGCGGCCATTATTCTCGACTGCATAATCGCTTCGTCCGACACCCGCATCGCTTCCCGTGCTATTTTATTTCCTCCCGGCACAGTTGTGTTTCAACTAGGCGGAGCTTTTTCAGCGACGCTTCGGCAGGGAAATTAAACCATGTTTAATTCTGTTTAAGGTCTGGTTCCGGTTAGTAGATGCAGTGTGCCGACGAGACCGGCGACAGACCAAAGCCACCGCGCTACAATTCTGGCACAATGTGTGTCCGCTTTAATAGGATTAAACTCATTGTTACATACGATCTGAAAGGACCATGAGCCAAATGAAATTGTTTCTAGCGGAATCGAGGAGAGTATTGTTATAGTTTAGTTCGATTTGGACAAATAAATGTTTTACTATAGTTATAGAGTTAATGTTTTTAAATTCCTTTTGGTATTCGATATTATATATTCCACTTACCTACTACTACAATTACTACAATCATCTATTAAAAGGCATAAAATATTATCACTAGCCCTTTTTTTAGCTTTGCAATGAACATTAATCACTGAACATCAAATGCTACAAACATTGAACGGATTTCTGTGCATTCGACAAATAAAGTAGGTTTCGTAGAATATGAAAATTGATAACATTTATATTTACTGCATTTAACTTGTCTGTTTATTTATAAATGCATCATTATTATTTGACGCTTCTGATAACATATGTTGCGTAAATTTAAGATTAAAATATAAACGGGTGGGCATATGATTTTATCCGAATAAAAAAAGGTTTCAGATGAATGAATACACGAAATCGAGTAGGTACATTTACGTGCCTGTATAATTCCTGCCAAGGCAAATTAAATTCGGTGCCGTGACCCGTTCATCTGGTCATTTTCGTAAGAGGTTGTAAAGCGACGAGTCGAAATCGAATTACGCCGAACAGGCCGTTAGCCGTTAGCTCAGACGTTGAAGTCGAGCATGCTCGCTGCGCCCTATTTGCTTATCCAAATTATACAACTTCAGATAGCTAGAAAGTATATAACTTTAACAAAATATTATAACCAATTCCCCAGAACCATGCAGCTCCCTAAAACATGTTCCCCAACAGGAAATTTGAAAGCGGTAGAACGTTGTGTTTCGACTGCAGCGGCACCATCGTAAAACCTTGCTGTAACAGGGATCTGGTTTAACACATTGACTGCGGCAACACCTATCGTGTGTTACTGTTCGCGCCACCCATGCGGCTCGCACGCATACGGTGTGTGCCGCCGTACTGGAATACGCCCGTTTTGTTGCGCGCCGCATGGGTGGATGGTTTCGAATATTAGCGCCTCAGTCAATGTATTAAAGGATGTTGTGAGGAAGTCACATTCACATAACTTACGTTCCCGTTCACAGTTAGTCCTCAGGAGCGACAACGTCTGTGGCCAACTTCAAGAAGAATTTAAATTCGACTTGAAAGGTAGCGACCTTACACCATCAGTTGAATTTGAAGGTCGCTTGTTAATTCTTTATTATAAAAAGAAAATTAGATCTAGTTCAGACAATAGAATCCTGTACAACTACGGAACTACCAGTACGATGCTTATTACAGTTCCATTGCAACAGCACATACTGTATATTGTGCTGAACGATTTCATTAACAGAGTGAACTAGCAAACGACCAGTCTCTAGTAGCAATAGAAATGGGTTGTATTATGATGTAGAGATATCAAATGACCAACCTCAGATAAGGCTTCATTCCAATTTGAGGTCAGTTATAGAAATCTATTCGATGCTGCGATTGAACGTTAAATATTGGTTGGACTATATGCTCGTTTATATCTTTCATTACATAAAAATACTTTATTGGGCTTTTTTCTTTGAAAGAAAACATCTACGCTCTATCAATCTCACATTGTGCTATTTATATTCGTTGCGTTGTAGCAAGATGAAACAAAGCGGGAACATTATGTCGTGGCTATTATTTGCCGTTAGCTGTCCAGAAATCTCAATACAAGTAATATTATAAACGGAAAGCGTACATGAGCGGCCGTTGTCACGGCCGAACAACGCGATCAATCATACGATTGAGTGGTAACAACTCGAGAGATTTCGCCGCAACTAAATTGTTTAAACGGTACATTGATTGATGGTGGAGTAAGGACGATATGTACAGTGGCAGTATGAACAAAATTAATATGAAATATGATCAATTACAAAAAAAATATATAAAAAAGATTTCTCATTGATCATGTATTTTTAACCTTTATTTATGTCTTAGACGTAATCATACCGCTAGGTTTCAAATAACTAGAATTCAAAATAAGTAAAATATATATTGTATACATATAGTTTTCATTTCATTTGAACTGGGGATACCTGATGCATCATACTCGATATTCGTCAAGGATTTTTGATTATTTACGACGTATTGATATATTACAAGAACGATTAAGAAGTCGAACATAGTGAGTGTTTTTAATTAATTGAAAATCAATGTTCTCACTCTTACAAATATTTAAATTTAAATAAATATACGATGTCTTTTACAGTAATTCCGTTCTAATGTTCCATATTCATAGATGATATGGGTGACAAGTACAGTTGCCTCCGTAACTGTGAATTTCATCATAAAATTAATGATGTAACTTATAGCAAATGGGTAGTAGCAATATACATAGAAACATTTTTTTAAAGGTCGTCACCATATCGGGGTTATAAATACGTACTATAAGTTTAATATCATTTATAACATAGATAAGCAAACGGACACAGTTTGTGTGTGGCGTCTTAGACAATTTGAATGATGTGGCAACGTCATGTAAAAGGTTTCAATATGATACAGATTGGCAATATCACAAAGAAGATGAATCAAGAAGTGTTTGTAATAAGTCTTCTAGGTGAAAATAAAAAAATATATATACTAAATTGAAAAACCCGATAGCAATAATTCCATGGGGGTGTCTGAGTTAGTGGTTAAATTTAATGGAACACGATTTGAACAAGGTGATAAGTAAGATCCAGATTAATGATGGTGTTGTATAATGCTTGCCCCACGACAAGCTTAGTTTTTCCCAGTGTAATACCAATCTAGATCAATTTATCTCACCTAAAAACTCATTTACCGCACATGTATCGCAATAATAGCTACTCTGGCATTAAATTTACCAGTATCAGGACTAAGATCCTCATACTATGCTCTGGCTAAATAATCAGATCGTGGAAATTTTGTCCCAATTAAATGTATATCATTTATTTATTTTGTATGTGTCTATGTACACCCTACCTCCTTGTTTTACTTTTCCTTAACTCCTCAGCCTAAGGTTGTCTGGAAGAAATCGCTTTGTAGCGATAAGACCGTCTTTTCTATTGTTTATGCCAAATCGTTGTAAATGTTTTTGTTTATATATCGGTGTACAATAAAGAGTATTATTTTTATTTAGTGTTAGTTTTTTTATTATTATTATCATTATTTCACAAATATGTCATACCAATCTATCGGCGAGCTTATTCCAGGTCCGAAGTCCTGTGATCACACAATGGCTTCATCATCAGATCCTGAATCCACAAAATCTAAAGCGACCTAGCGTAGTGGGTTTCCGGTTACCACGGTTTGGTAGGTGGTCGAACTATAGTTCGGCCGGGGAAGTACCAGCGCCGCTCTCATAATCCGTCGTGAAGCAATACTTGCGTTTTACTTAAAGAGGTGTGGTTGTCACGTACATTTACCGCGAGGCGTCCACTTTAGTCCTCAGGAGTAATAATGCATCTACGTATGACCTCAAATAGGACGTCAGTTGTGTTTGAGATTACGTATAGGTGTCCATGAGCAACAGTGACCACTTAACATTGCATGGCACGCTCTTTTTCTCTCTCTTATCATGCGTTTGCTACTTTTCTCACAAACAAAAATAAATCACAGCCGGGAATATATTCAAGCTTCATCATCAGAACATAATCTTATTTACGAACTATTCACATAGAGCACTCTAATAAATCCTAAAGCGGTGAGCGTTAGGATTTTCAGATCAGATCAGAGCTCATCACATCACATCAGAGAATCAGAGCTCAACGATCATTATTATAAAGTATGTATTTACGTAAACATGCAATATTTAAATATTTGCGATGGATGACATTTGTGCATACTTTAGCACAACTATAAGAACTAAATGAATAGAGGAACTTTTAACCAATATAACACACAGCAGTGACTCTGGGAATATGTCAAATATGAATTCATAATATTATTATTAGAGTGTTATTTTTTCAGATGAAAGAGAAGAGAAATTCTATATACATAACATTATATGATATTGCTATCTTCGTATCTATGGCTTTTACGCGTGCAAACTAACGGGGAAAGGATGTCGAAGACATCTCAGGAGAGCCCACAACCGTTATACATGTACACAATACGAAATGGCATATTACGTGCATTTTAGGGGAGAAAAGAGCACCCGAGGTGGCAACAGAGGTGTAAGTGAATTGAATACGGAACGTAATAGCGAATTGGCGAAACTACTATGAGACTTTTTTCCCTTAGATAACACGGATTTACTTTACTGGCGTGGAATATCTTCAAATACGTAAACATATTAGATAATGCTTTTGTGTACAAAATATCCGATTTCATTGAGCGTATTAATTTAGTACTTTTAAAACGTACATAAAAAGGGAAATATGTAAGTAAAATAAAACAAAAATAAGTTTTTTAACTTCACGCATTGTCTTCAAGATGCGAGTAGATGTGACAATAATAACTTTTAGATATCACTGTAATTAAAACTTTCGATAAAATCTATTCGTACCCTAGATAATTCTTAGCGTAAAATAGTAAATTAACTCTTGTCGACCGTGAAGGCTGCTTAGAAAACTTAAACACTTTAAAATATTCATTGTATTCCATTTATTACTCCTGTATTATAAGTGAGACGTTCAAAATTTCGAAAGCTGGAACAGGGTTCATACATTCATACATAATGTGGCCACGTGCACGTCTCACCACATACATTGTTCCGTTAGAAAGTTTGCCTTGCGAAGAGCAGGTGCTACATGTAAAAATATATTCATCATAAAACTTTACCGCGGGAGAACTACGTGAATAACGTTTTTTCATATCTTTTCTACAAGTCGTAACATATTAAAATAACAGTTAATTGACATGATTTTATATTATCGTCACAAGAGTTGGTTAAAATATTACAGAACAGAATAATCATTTTTCATTACAAATTCAATTAAGGCATCTCTGCTTAAGAATCACTATCATATTTCTATTGTTAAAATCTACTTCTGCAACACGTAACGGAATTAAATGACGGTTTACCTATTTGCAAGTTAGGATTAAAAAATAATCTCAGTAGCATAAGAATTGTTTTAACCTAGAGCTAAATGTTTTAGATATAGCAATTTAAAAAACGATTTATGATAAGAAAAATCGCATTCGAAAGATTCAGAGATCGAGCGCGGACGCAAAAACTTTCAGCATTGTGATTGAGTGTGACAGCGCTCTAACAAAAAGCTCTTGTCACCGTAGTGGTATTTTAATGATGCTGTTTCCAATTTTCCTTGTATAGATGATACGAGAGCAAAAAGCTAACGTAGTGGAGCTAACGCAGTGCCTCGGGAGCAAAACGGAGCAGAATGGAGCAATCAGAACGAGAATACTTTGACACAGCAATTTGGACGGCGCACCGCCGCCGATGTGTTATTTTGATTGCGTCGCTTTTGTGCGGTGTTTGCTTTCGCGTCCGGTTCTTGGCGTTTCTAAAAAATATTTATGATATTGTTCCGATTCCAATGTTGTCCGTAAAGAAATAAGATGATTGCCAGGTTGCCTACACAAGATTATTGATAATAACAAACGTGATCGTTTCAAGTTATATAGTTGGAGGCGCGTTAGAGAAGAACGATTAGAGCGAAATTTAGTAAAGGACATAGAACCTGTAACACCCACCAGCGAATGCAATTACTTTTCATAACGATTACGGCACGCAAAATATACTTGAAACCTAGGTTATTATATTCCAGCAGAAGATATATGCGTATTCTATTTTTCATGAATTAAAATAAAAAATAAAGCGTCATTATGTACCAAGGCAATACAATTCGATAGGGGATCAAAAATATTGTTAGGGATGTTAATAAAACATTGTAGGCAATTTAAATTACTTTTTTTAATGAACGATGATAATAACCAAATCAACCGTGTGATTCCGGTTGTGCCACCGTGTGTGTCTGTCGCGAATACCACTCTGTAAAATCCTGACTCCAAGTCCCCGGTAGCCTAGCTTATTGCTGGT
The DNA here is from genome assembly GCA_018249415.1 of Phareas burnsi. NCBI lineage: Eukaryota > Metazoa > Arthropoda > Insecta > Lepidoptera > Hesperiidae > Phareas > Phareas burnsi. Next base: position 4,327 of record DWKL01001862.1, on the reverse strand, counting down.
TATGGAAGTAATCGGGCAGAGGGCGTTAAAGTCTTTTTAACAAATCGTTTTACCCCAAACCTTGAATTTCGAATCTGGCAGAATACTACATTAGAATACTAAGAATAAGATGAGCAGATAGGGTCAAGTTTAACTGGGATTCATGGCGAATACTTATCCCAAGATGGCGTCGGATTCCTCGTGCTTGACAATGTGATCAAAGTCGAAATTGTGTCAGTAAGGGTAGTTACGCTCAGAATATCTAAACGGCGTTCGTTTAAGGCCACACAGGAATATGACTGCGAAAGTATTCGCAGGAGATCTGTGTATGGAGCTGTCTGTTGACGAGGTTGAGAACGAGTCTGAAGTTCTGAGAAAAATTGAGAAATACTACGATTGGTGGTACAGTCCATAGATCTCGTGACCCGGCACTACACTGAGCATTTTTCAGACTAAAAGTGTAATTAGAGCGGCTCTCAAACAACTCAAAAATTACAAGGCACCAGCTGATCAACTTTTGGAGTGTCATATTAATGGCGTTCCAGAAATTGATCGATTCTGTCATAAATTGCAAAACTACTTCGGAAGCATGGGGCAGAAGCATAATGGTACTGTTTTTTAAAAAGAGCGGCATAACTCTTTTGAAGAATTACAGGTCTCTCAAGCTTCTGAGGCATGATCCCGAACTATTTTCAAGGACGCTTACAAGTAGCACTGCACGCAGGCTGGTCGAATTACAGCCTCCCGAACAAGCCGAATTCCGAAAAAATCATATACATTCATACTCTTCAGCCGATTACACAGAATATCGAGGAGTATAATTCGTCACTATAGGTTGCGCATGACCAAGATAGTGGTAGAGTCACTACAGCGATGCCAGATCAACTATCAGAATATCAAGATGTTGAAGCGTATATACAATGTCGCAAGCATGTCTGTCCGAATACACAACAAATTTACGAAGCCTTTTCAACTGCAGCATGGTGTCAAACAATGTGACTTGTCACCGAAACTGTTCACCGCTGCGTTGGAAGATGTGTTCAAGCTCAGGGAGGGGAAAGGACTCGGTTCTAACATCAATGGCGATCAACATAAATGTTCTCAACACTGAATTTGCCAGCCAGCAACGCATTGCAGTTCTGGCTCCTTTTTCTTTTATGCACTGCCTTTCTTCGGTACCTCCAGTGACTAATCTCCTCTCCGGCACCAACCCTCCTCTCCAATAAATTAAGTCAAATAAGCTCCTTCACCATTACAATATTGTTTTTGAATGTGAGAAAATGATACAGCTGCTTATAATGTAATTCTCTCACTCTGAGATGTTTACATCTATTACTTACAATAGAAAGATTTTCTGCTAAATAAAGACTTTTAGGTGCATTCTGAATTTGCGCCATTACATCATTTTTAAATTAAGACATAAAAAGTTATTTTTTACTGTATATTGTATTTGTAAATAAATAATTACAATAAATGGAATGTCAAATGCTTAAATGCCAAAATCTAAAATATTATTTTTCTTTCGTTCAGTGTCAGTCATCATACTTCAAAGATTTAAGGTTAATTACTAAGTACATACGTGTGTACGTTGTAATATAAGTAATTTGTATAATAAATTATAAATGGCATTTAATTCCGTGCACATACACTATATTTGAGCTGCATTATTTGAATGTGTATTGCAATATAAATTTAATGTACTATTCTCACTGGCTCATTGTCAGTTAAAACGTTAATGTGGATGGTACGTTATAATATAAAGTGTTCATTTCAGATATTGTAGCAACTAGAATTAAATTTCTGTTGCAAGCATGACATTCATTTAGAATTCTGTCTCCTGGAATACGGAAAATAATTTGTAGTCAAGGCTTACTAAAGACTATGCCATCATCCCTGCCAGAGATTTCTGCACAAATCTAGATTTTATTTCATTAGCAAGACCAAAGATAAAATGATTTTTCGTTCTGCTGGTATAGTTAAATAAAAGGTCGAGTGATTCAATGGAATAATTTGTTTCTTAATTCTTTAGCATTTAAATAATTTATTTTACATGTAATAGCTATTAAAAATCGTCGATTACTTTATAACAACGTGTGTAGTACTAGTCGTATATAATTTTAGAGGTAGTAAGCCAGCTGAAATGTTAATTAAGAATTTTAACAGTATCTAATTATAGCGAAGCAATGGGGTACCCATAATAATCAGAATTGTTTCATAGACTTGCGACAGCGACGGAAATTAAACTGTTCACGCACGTAATATGCTTCTGTTGTCTTAGGGTGTCCAAATCACTACCACTGAATAGGTTAAGTTCATATTGCTTTAATATTTATGGTTAAGGTTTTAATCATAACAAAATCGCAACCAGAAGAGACCCTACAGAAGATAGGAGTTTTCCTTTAAATAACGAAATATGAAACATATTTGGTCACGCCGCTCCAGAGTGCTCCAGACGTTCTTTAATCGGCGTCCTAACGTAGAATCAACTACCAATAGCGATGTAACAGATTCTAGATGGACATTCATAATTACTTAATTTTTATTTGCTGTTCTAGTGTTGTGTTGTTGTTGTTGTTTTAGTGTTATGCTGCGTTAATTATATTATTCGTCACTTTCGCAAAATGTAAGTTTGTTGCATCAGACAAAATAATAATAAATTATAAAGAAAACTTTTGTGCACATACCCGACAAATCCTGCATGCTCTTCATGCACGGTTTTATTTTTAATTTTTACAATATTTTCGGTTATAAAGGTGTAACATAGTTAATGTTACACCTTTGGATGAAACTTTTGTGCAAGTCAATGCAGCACTTTCCAAAATTAGTCTGAACTAAACATTTTTGTTTCGCATCGTGTAAAAAAGTTCATAAGATAAAAATTGCCAGGTATTTAAAATTTACTGACGGGCACATTAATTTTATTTATTTTATTGATATATATTCCGTCATGATTATTCAGTAATGTTCAATGAAAGGCATATGATCACGGCGAAGACAGAAGCTATTAACGATAGTTTTCCCAAATCGCACATACATTTACGATCTTCAACTATATTTACTAGAGGTATAACGGTTCGTAAAGCTTTTCATTTCTTCCGAAAATGCTTAGAAGAATAAATGTGCTAATTCTTTATCATTTAACTTAATTTTACCAGGTAGTCTGTAAGTGAAATCCTGCTCTTATTCGCTTTAAACATGTTATTCAACGTTCATCAATGACAAATGTGGTAAAACTAACGTGCCTCCGAGATGTTTTAGTTTCATTTCGAGTTCAGCCAGTGACGGAAATTAAACTGCTCACGCACGTAATGTGCTTTTGTTTGCCTGAGAGTATGCCTCCGTTACGCTACCGTTACTTCGTTACCCAACTGGGAGAGCGACTTGTAACTTTTGTTGCAAGAGGTACAACCACTACGAGTATATTATGTGTTGTACCAAATTTCATATCAAGACATACTAAAAGATACATTTTATATGTCGTATAATGTTTACTGATAAAATTTATCAATTTATAGCTGTATCTACTTTCCATCATCTTCGTGTCATCCCTTGTGTCCTATTCGTATGCGTATATGTTTATGTAATATCTCTGTATCTTTAATATTTTAATAATACATAAGTCGAGAACAATTGTAAATTACTGTAATTACACACCTATTAAAAATTAGCTAAAATTTACTTGCTGCATCAACAATCCATATGACAATGTACAAAGAGCAAAAGTCAAGTTCAATCCGGGTTTGAATATTCGTATTGTAATGTACTGCGATCGTAGATACCAATGTACATCCGATACGAAAACAATCACATTATTTAAAATTTATTGCCGGCGTATCGAAACAATTAATATTGTTAATAACGAGAGCCATGTGCAATCGTATTTGTAGATTTTATATGACAATTCCATTATTTGCCGTATTGATTGCTTCGCATCAATCGCGATATGCAAATATTAGCTTCGTTCGGTGACCGACGGCCTAGTGATTTACGTGTCGCGACGGCGTGCTACGCAATTACGACAGCTTATTAAAAATTAACATCGACCCGAAAAATTGGGACCGTGCAGTGACTTTATACATAACGTGATTATATAAGTTACGGCGGGCTGAAGAATACTGTGAAGGTTGATGATCGTGTTATGTTTGTAATTATATAAGTTACGGCGGGCTGAAGAATACTGTGAAGGTTGATGATCGTGTTACGTTTGTAATTATATAAGTTACGGCGGGCTGAAGAATACTGTGAAGGTTGATGGTCGTGTTACGTTTGTAATTATATAAGTTACGGCGGGCTGAAGAATACTGTGAAGGTTGATGATCGTGTTATGTTTGTAATTATATAAGTTACG